>BRDA01005705.1:3672-21627 GCA_036984385.1 Crenuchus spilurus | reverse complement strand
TCCAGAGTTCAATCTCCTGCTTCTCCATGTTCTTCTGAGGGAACCACGGCTCATTGTTAGGGAACCACTCAATCCAGGTTTCAATCTCCTGCATCTCCATGTTCTTCTGAGGGAACCATGGCTCGGTGGTTAGGGAACCACTCGTCAGGGTTCAATCTCCTGCATTTTCTTGTTCTTCTGAGGCCTTGTGGTTAGGGAACAAGTCAGTCCAGAGTTCAATCTCCTGCTTCTCCATGTTCTTCTGAGGGAGCTGAGGCCTGGTGGTTAGGGAATCAGACAGAGCCGCTCCAACAGAGTATGACCAAAACGATTTGGTCTTTCATGGTAATTCTTCAGCCTCTAACACATGAACTATTACTGACTAATATAACCCAGAACTTGACATGGGCCGCTGTTGTGAGATAACCAACATTATTCCCATCAAATGTGAGTGGGCATAATATTTAGGCACATACATAATTTTATCTCCATACTGTAATATTTGCTTTCTATGAAACACTGTGTAAGGTTGTTCATTTCCAGTTAAGGGCACTTTTAAACCACTTTCTTTCTAAATAATTAGCAAATTAGTTGCTATTGATATAATCAGCATCACTTCAGCCTTCAGCAATATCCAAATTGCAAAGATCAGCATCACAGTAATGATTAATAAACACTTTATTAAGCAGCCCTGACCTATACCTCCCAAACACAGACCCAAACACACATCCTAAATCCGACTAAAGCGCTTTAGCTCTCTGCTGTGTGACGGAGCATGGAAGTGATGCACCTCTGTTATCAAATAAACACACCAGGAGTTTTATCTTCTTCTTCTTCTTCCATTAGCACATTAGAGCATCCATTTTGGATCTGGCTGGGTTCCACCTCCTCTCCCTGTGAGAGATTTACTTCAGTGAGAGTGGTGCATGCAAGCTGAGTTAGTGCTGTCTCATCTCTCTGCTCTGGCATCGCATTTATTCCTCTAGGAACAACATCCCATTACTGACAAAAGAACATCAGCAAGACTTCAACCACTCATATCTGAGTCACTTCTGAACTTGAATATTACCTGCTTTACTACACACAAACTACAATAACAGATAACGGCCACTGAGATGTCCCATTATACAAAATGAATGAACAAACCAGAGGCAAAGAAGACCATTAAGACACCTCGAAGGCTGTTATCCTGCTTCCCTGGTCATGACACATTAAACATTTTTGTTTATGTATACAAAGAATATATGAGCAATCATCTAAAAAGGAACATTTATGACAGAATCAGACATTTTGGGGCCCTGAGTGGCTCAGCAGGCTAAGACGCTGACACTATGACCAGAGGATTGCGAGTTCAAATCCTGGTCATGTTGTCCTGCATCAGTAGTCAGGGCCCAAGAGCACAAAAATTGGCAGTGCTCTCTCTGGGCGGGTAGATGGCGCTATTTCTCCCTATCACTCTCACATTGCAATGTCCACTGGCTCAGGGATCTACTGATTGGTCCATTTGGACCTGGGAATCCTGCACTTTCCTCCGAGCGTGCGTTGGCTCCCCAGTGATGTTGTATCAGTGGTAAATCGAAAAGAGGGGATGGCCATATCACACGCAATGGAGGCGTGTGCATATCTTCACCCTCCTAGAGTTAAAGACATTGCAAAGTGATGAGGAGAGGCCTAATAGATGGGATGGGCTAATTGGCTATGACTACATTGGGAAAGGGATAAAAATGGGCAAAAATGGATAAATAAAAATGTAAAAAATAAAAAAGAATCAGCCATTTTTTACCTGTTGTTGCAGAAGCCTAGTCTACTACAGGTTGTCAATCAATCAATCTCGCCTATAGTTGATATGGCTACCACTCCAGTTTCCACTGATATAGAACAGTAATCGTATTCATGGATCTACTTCATATGTGCCCCAACATACAGAATTAATAGACATCTGCTAGCCAATCAGAAAATAATTTATTGTCTCCAGGGTACAAACCTGAATAAAGAACATTATACAGACGCAGGCATCGTCTAAAGGTTAGAGAAGTGAGATCAATAAAAAGTACTTCTTCTCTTTATTAGCAGAATCAATAGAACGTCAAAATGCAATTCAAAAATTACTATCAGGGATGTTATTTGCTACAGATACAGGTATAAATGTCAACAATTAAGACATTAACCCATGAACATTATTTACTGTTCTATTATACATGTGTTATATATGTGTTATATATGTGTTATATATGTGTTATATATGTATTATATATGTGTTATATATGTGTTATATATGTGTTATATATGTATTATATATGTGTTATATATGTATTATATATGTGTTATATATGTATTATATATGTGTTATATATGTGTTATATATGTATTATATACGGGGCAGCTGTGACCTAGTGGTTAAGGGTCTGGTCTGGTGACCTGAAGGTCGCCGGCTCGATCCCTGGGCAGGTCACAACTGAAGGCACCTAACCCCCAATTGTAAGTCGCTTTGCTAAATGCCTCAAATGTAAATGTAAATGTAATATGTGTTATATATGGTCAGTAAGTCCCACTGAGTATATCAAAATATACACTGGTCAGCAATTACATTAAAACCCCCACCAGCAGGTATTATCTGGGTGGTGGATCATGCTGCAGGCAGATCATGCTCAGTGACACTGATGTGGTGGTGGTGTGTTAGTGTGTGTTGTGCTGGTATGAGTGGATCAGACACATTTGACCTGCTGATGTTTTTAAACACCTCAGTGTCACTTCTGAGTAAACTGTGCAGCAAAAGGCCAACCCACAGGTTAGGTGTATCTAATAGAGGACACAGTAGAAACAGTTAAAAATGCCAGCAGCTCTGCTGTGTCTGATCCACTCATACCAATGTTATGCACAGTAACATGTCACCACATCAGTGTCACTGCAGTGCTGAGAATAATCCACCACCCAAATAATACCTGCTCTGTGGGGGTCCTGACCATTGAACGACAGGGTGAAAGGAGGCTAACGAAGTCTACAGATTAACAGATGGACTACAGTCTGCAATTGTAGAACTACAAAGTGCACATATATGGTCATTTTTTTACATTATGGCTCATCAGGAATCCAGTCCAACATCTGCATAATGTACAGTATTACAATATAGCACCGTTATATCAGCTAAACACAGGACAGCACACAAGGACACAAGCTTCCGACATGTCAGGATTAAGTTAAAATTCCACATTCTCCCCATTTTATTCTGCAGGTCCATTCAGAACATGTCATCCTTAGCCAGCTCTCATCACAGCAGCTGATGCTTTGCAGCTTCATAAAGTTCACAGCTTAATTTTCCTCTGCAGTGGCAAATGTGGAGGCTGTGTCCACGCGCCCAGGTGATCCACACCCCTCTCTGCAGTGGGCTGGTCCCACTCTCGAGGACAACGATGTTAGACCCCTTATCAGGACATTGTACCCCCCTCGTACACGTCTACACACTACAAAAGCATGCGTGGACGCTCATTCCTTAATTGCTCGTGCACGACTGGCTGAGATAGTCCGTGTCCTTCCCGCGTGCCCGGGCTGGACAGTGAGGGGGGGAAGCACCTTGCCATGCAGAAACTTCCCAGCACTGCAATGCAGAGCGCGCGTGCGCGCAGCACTGCTACTTTTTTCCCTCCGCACGAGCTTTAAAGCCCCAAAAAGCCTGACTTAAAGCTCAAAGCAGTGTTTACGGTGCATTGCACGTACATACATATTAGCAAGACTGCAGCCTGAGCTGCACAAAGCACAAGCCCCCAGCGATACTTATTAACACAAATCTCTCCACACTTACGTGACGAGCAGTGATGGAGGGCGAGGAAGAGGAGGATGAGGCTGCAGCTGATGATCCTCATCTTTGTCCGTTACAGTGCACGCGAGCCGGGTGCCTCAGATTAGCAGCTGTATATCCGCGGACTGCGGGACATGTTCTCAGCGGCTTTCCAGGCTAACTTTACCCCGAGCCGCTCCAACTCTCTCCCCTCTCCCTGTCTCCGTCTCTCTCGGGCACGGGGACGCGCATCCGTGGCTGCGTTTGCGGCGGGAGCGCGCACGGCCACTCTAGATGCCGCTGCAGTATTGGGAGAAGTTTAGTAGCTCCGTAATGGCTGTAAGTCGCTTTGGTGCAGCAGTGCTTCACTGAGCGGGCTTTTAGGGGTTTAGGGGTGGTTGGAGGAGGGGCGGAGGGCAGTAGTCACACTGAGAGAGAGGGAGAAAGGAAGGAAGAGAAAGTTTCTAAGCTTTGCTTGTTGCTTTTCACTGCAACAGTCCTCCCAGTAAAGTTATATGAGGTCATTTTTCCTGTGAGCCCCTAATCTGACCACACGTCATGGAAGCACTTTTTGTTTTGGTACAGTCCAACTTTAAACGGCATCCTGCAACCCGCATTGCCCCGCCCACTCCAGGTAGGAACGTCAGTGAGCTTTATTTATATGCATGAGAGAGGAAAATGCAACGCTTACGTCACACAGTGAAAAAATATGGGCTTGAATATGTTTTATTTATACAGTCATATCAGAAGATTATAACCACCTCTGTTTCAGAATGAACTTGGCCTGTGACGTCACAGATGCCACGTGACATGGTGATCTCTGACATTTTCACATTGCTCCTGTGTTCATTATAGACATTAACTAGTCCATTGCGCTGTACCACTTGACGGAGTTGTCGTTCCCCCCTGGCATCAATGACTGAGGGGCACCACCAGGGACGGCGCTCACAAATCGGCACCACAAATTTACAGGGGCACCACACATCTTCAGGGGGCACCACGCATCCCTTTCGTCCGGGAGCAGTTGAGGGTTGTAATATTGTAATAGGGATGAGACATATTGTTCTTATTACGTTGATGCCTCAAATGAATCTTTAAGCCAGATACCACAGATCACCTTCAGAGGAAACCTTGAGGAGTCCATGCCAGACATTCCATCTCTCACAGAAATTCCAGTAGTCTACCACATTTTAACAGGGCTTCCCTGATGCCTACAATATAATATAATATCTTTGATAAGAGTGAGCAAGCATATCCTATGGACTATTGTTTGTACAAAGGCGGACCTCCCCAAAATGAGCTGACTGTAGGACTGCACCAAGCACTAGGGGGATCATCCAGTGCCAGACCATAACAGAGCATACACAGATACATTCATACACACACACCAGGGTTATTTAGAGTTCACCTGATCGCCATATTTTTGGACTGTGAGAGGAAAAACACGCAGACACGGGGAGAACATGGAAACTCCACCAAGACAGGGACTTGAACCCAAGACCTCAGCCCTGAGAGGCGAACATACTAACCACCAAGTCACAGTGATGCCGTGTTATGACTGTTGAGTAAAGTACCGGTACGTAGATATGATTGTTAATTTATGTGTTGGCAGTGCATCAAGATGTGTCATATGAGCCTCAGTGATGGAGATGAACATCTCTACTTTAGTCCCAATGATGAAAATACCATTTTGTCCGTGTGGAGATATGTGAGTGCTCACTATGATGAAAAAATGCCTTTTTAATGATAAAATACTGTTTCAATTAAAAACACAATTTAATTGATTTTATGTGTGAAAAATGCAGTTTTATTTTTTTTATTCAGCCTTAATTTTAAAAAAATAAAGAGATCAAAGCTGATATTTTGTTTGCTGAAGGTTGGTTAGTATTGGAACATGTGCTCACAGAAACACACATGAAAACCCCACAAAGTCTGAAATACAAAACCCCGTGTGTGTCACAGGGCTGGGATAAGTGAGATTTGCAGTGCACTGGACAGTGAGACAGTCTGGCCATGATTCCAGCGTATAAAAGGCTTTGGGCTTAAGAAGTGGGTTTGTGGGGCAGAGGCAGGAGCTCGGGTGAGATTTGGTGCCCAGGAGCATGATGGGATTTGCGGTGTTTCCAATCAAATGTGAGTTGTGGATTTTTTTTCATAAGCCTCCTCCCTCCCACTCCCCTAACCAATATCAACCAATGAATGTGATAGCATATGTGATCAGTGGGGCAGTGGGGGGTTATGATAAGAGTGGGGGCTTTAGGGGATTTATCTTTATCTGTAATACATCACTGCAGCCTCGGTCAAATCATTCTGAATACAATCACAGGCTTTGTGCTTTTTAATCTCACGCATCTATATTCTTTATTATAGAAAAACACAGAGCTAGAGCCTTTGTTCTGTCTTTTGGCTCATGTTCATTAGCTGTCTGTGTAGGCCAATGTTAAATGACAGCAAAAACATCATTAACAAATGTTAGTAAATGATCATTTCAGAAACAGACAGTCAAACAGTCAGTAAAGCTTCTCTTAATTCTCCTATACAACTGTTAATATGTGTGCATTTACATATTAACACATTAACATTGTATACAGTCATATTAAGTATATCATGACCACACTGTGACCACACCTGGTTTGGACAGAGCACTTCACAGAGTATGCTGCATGTTTAAATAAGTGAGCACACCAGTCAGTTGTAGCAGAGTGCAAAACAATTATCACGGGCGAAGAACACAATTAAATGGGCGGGATAATAGGCTACTGGATGATGTGGGATATTTTGAAGCCAATGTAATGAAGGTGGTGCCCCAGCCACTGGTGTCCCCACAAGCCAATGGTGCCAGAGGGGAACGACGACTCTGGTGAGTAGTACAGTGCAATTGATGCCACACAGTAGGTGTGTGTTAGGTAGGTAGTATATATATATATATATATGTGTGTGTGTGTGTGTATATACAATATATATATATATATATATAGAGAGAGAGAGAGAGAGAGAGAGAGAGTCACTGTGCTGTATAGATATTTTATTTTTAGTGTTTTTTACATATTAACATGTAAAGCAGCTCAGAGTATTTATATGTAATAATTATATGCCCTATATGTATTATATATGTACCTTTCTGTCCTGACAATATAAAGTAACAGGCAAATAAAAAAAACTATCACCCCACCCACATTTTCAAATCAATTTATTCACCATCTGTTTCCTTGATGAGCTGTCACTCCAGAGATCTGCGTCTCAGAGAGAAACAGACTGAATGTGGGCCAGCCAGGATGTCCAGTGATGGTCACAGATGTTCTCTTTGTTGAAGAGATAGGTCACTTCTTCATGTGTCCATTGATGGGGTTTTAAAAGCCTATACAGTGTAGCTGAAGAAATATACTGTATATATATTGGTGTGTGTGTGTGTGTGTGTGTGTGGTACATATTGCCCATTTTCTTGTTACTTATGTGTATTCATGCACCAAATTCTTTACATTTTGTATTCATATTTTACATGATTGCAACTAGAATGAAACAGGCTATTTATGTTACTGTGCCTTTAAGACTGACATGTAAAAGACATCTCTTCCAATTGGCTGTCCTGTATTGTGCCTCATTCAACAAACAGACCAGGCATCAACATGAATGGGAAATCTAAATGGGTGGATGTGCAGCAAGTAAATGTGTCGCTATTTGTGACATCACAAAAACAATCGATTCAAAATGAGGTGTTTGTGCAGCTTAATTTCCATATATGTACTGTTTGAACCAGAAAGAGAATAATACATTTTCAAACTTTAACAGTGGCTTGACACTCTGATTTTTTGTTTCTTGAAAAAGAAATAAGAGCACAAAGATATGTGCCCTTTAAAGCTAAAGAACACTGTAGAATATGCTGACTCTTCACAGCAGCTACTGTAACAAGCTGTAACCTGATCAGTCTGTAAAGGCTTGCATGACTCATCCTGCTCATCTCACATTCAATAAGGACAAAAAAGTGAGGCCCTGTAATTGCTGTTAGGAGTTCACTGGTTCAATTAATATGCACCCACCTTCTTTAATGCTTCATTTGCTTCATCACACTGAAGAAAGACTTTTTAGAAAATTGTTTTTTAAATGAGTTAAAAAGAATTGTTCTTTCAGAAATCACCATTTATATATAAGTCATTTAGAACTGAAACTGGAATGCTTGCTTTGCTAATAAACACTTGAAATCAATAGTCACCTAAAGTGACCAGTCACTTCCATCTAAATACATCAGCAAAACATTTCCAAACCCTCTCAAACTGCAACTTGGTCTTAATTAAGTTCTCACAGACTAGTTGCTGTGTTGTAGGACTCAGTATGACTTACTGTGAGCTATAAAAACTCATAAAACCTCACAGCTACAGGGAGCCACTTCAGACAGCGGCAGGGCTGGTAGAAGACTGATTATGTATCAAATTCCTACGTATTGATGATGGTCATCATCACTAAACTTGATTATAGATCAGCACTTCATATTCTGAGTTGTCTAAGATGGCAAACATTAAACAAAGTTAATAGTAAATCATACTGTATCCTAAACAACATCTATCGGTCTGGTAGACCTTAGTTAAGATCTAGATGCAGGTTGCATGGGTTAATAACAGTTTTAGTGATGTATTTTACCAAAAACATCTGTATTATGTAGGTGACTATTGAGTTCTTTTGATTGTTAGTAATTATAGTGTCAAAGCTCCAGATCTAAACTAAATACACAAAAGTTGTAAACGAGTCATGGCTGAGGTAAATGGAAAAAAATATATATAAATGACTTTGAGTGTACAGTTCCTCTAAGCTAACACAGTTCTTTTCATGTCCACTAGATGGCACATCTAACCCATATCTAAATTCACACTCAGTTGATTATTGTGCAGCCCAAGGCAATTTATAGTGAGTCAGTTCCACTTAACTTTCCCTAGTGTCATGAACACTGTGATCAACTGGCATGTGAATGGGCTCAAACAGCTAAACTGCCACAGACCATGCCCAACTACAAAAATCCAGCCCAAATTATCCACAAATTTTGGGCTCAATCCATAAAGGTAGATCCAACCCGACTTCTTTTGGCACTACAGGCCAACACTGGTACAGATCTGGTTTGCAGATATGGGCCAACACTGGCCCGGGCTCGCTCCAGATGTTGATTTGTTCGTTTAATCCTGTGGCCTAGATGTGGGCCATATCCATTATCGTCATTTTACATATATACCGCTGGCTATATTTTTAATTTGCTTGTATATTGCATTTGCTATATGTATATTATGTATTTGTCACAAGCTCTCAGCCAGAGGGTAAAGAGTATAGTCAAATGAAGTTGCTCAGATTCACGTCTCTGAACGGCGTTGCTCATTTATTCAATTAGGAGAAATGAAAGTGAATGTTGGGAGCAGCAGAGAGCAGACTGTTAGTCATTTCTGGACAAGAAGTAGGCTTTCCTGTTTAAACTGAAGTTGTGCAGAAAATCAGTCTTATATTTCCCCTTGCAATGTTGTTCATCCTCTAATACATGTTTGGTGTCTTACATTTGCTTTTTTAGTTTTATACTGCATCTGTGAGGTTAGTAGCTAACAAGTAAGTGAAACCTAGAGCTAACATTTATCATTATGCAAACAAGTGTACATTAGGACTGTGTATTGGCAATTAGGTGGCGAGACAATATGAATCATGATACAGTAGTTGCAGCTGAATATAATACAATATGTTTTGATACTGTAAGCAAGATGATATACTGCTTTTTGTTAGCAGTGCATCTTTTTGCCATTTACATTGGCGTTGAAGAACCTTGACAACAGATTACAACACTGCTATCTAGTGGTATGCTGTTAAAGCAAAATTCACTGTCTGTCATGAATCTTTGCACGTAAACAAAAATTGATATTGTATTCTACTGTATATTGATACAAACCATAATTGTGCAATACTCAAGTGTATTGATATTTTGATATTCAACTAGACTACATCACCATCACACATTTACCTTAAAATATCACAAATTGTTAAAAGGCTCATATACATTTTTGCAGTTAGTTTGTGGTAGTATGTGAACACTCAGTCTATGCAGTCTGTATATTTATACTAAGCTGCAAAAATGGCCTGGTATTGATTAATTGTTTTGTGACGACATAAAAACAGCTTATTTAAATATTTCAGCTTAGCACAGTTTAACCAGTCCATTCACACAGTAAATCTGCCTGTGTTAAATCAACACTATTAGAGTTAAATTAACACTGAGGGTGTCAAAATGTAACACTCTTAGTGTAAATTTAACTCTAAGAGTGTTGATTTAACACTGGCAGATTTACTGTGCACACTTATTTATAAAAAGTGTTTCATTCCAGACTGCTTTTGGAATATGACATGAAGAGAGCAGCCAATCAAAACAGGGATCATTGACAAAACTCAACTCAACTCAGCTTTATTTTACAAGCAACCACAGCTGAGACAAAGTCCTGCAGAGATGGTAACATTCAACTAAAACAGAAACTAGTGAGTAATACAACAAAGTACCGTAAGTAAAACAATAAATGTAACATACAAATGAATAAAATAGAAATAAAACACCATAAATATTAATAAAATACAAATAAATTGCTAATAAAATTAAATAAACAAAAACAAAACAAAAACTAGTCTTAAATTCACTTAAAAATACAGTCTCTTTCATTAAATTGAGATGTCAGAAAATGGTCATGTTAAAAGGAGTTTTTGTACAAACATAAGTGGACATCTGGGGAAAAATACAAGACAAATGTAAGATATGGACCCTATGTTGTCAAATTAACTTGCTTATGTGGTTTCTGACAATGTTTCATACTGTTATCTATAAAAATATATGTCCATTTTTATAGTGCCAGAAAACATAATAAAGTTTATTTGAGATTTGAGACCTGACATGATTTGAGGTGAATGTGTGATCATTTAGTAGTCAGCTCATATCAGTAGTTCATATCAGTAGTCACATTAGCTTTGTCGTAAAACTCAACATGTCTAAATTAAATTTTATGGTTGATGTGTATCAGTATGGTTTTGACTTTGGCTACAGGAAATGAAAGAACACAAAGAGAGAATTCTCATAGAGTTATACAGTAGTGATAAGGCTGCACAGACTTCCTCTGAAATTCTTCCTCTTTGCTCTTTGCTTCCCTGCAACAGCAAATAATCCTCCATCAGTACCACCCACACAGACACATAAATACAGAGTTTTTATATCATGATTTCTCTCATAAATCTGCCAAAATATGACTGCATACCAGTCCCCTGTCATATCAACATGCTTGATTTTGTTTTTGTGTCCAGTACAGTTCTGTCAAAGTATTTTCCATAAGGGTGTACATGTGTGAGGAAAATAAAAACATTACGGGACCTTTCTGAATCATCATTTACCACTCAAGCATTCCCTGACTGTAAATGTCCCATAGCCTCAATTTGAACTGATTCAGCATCCTGTAAAAACACATGACATGGTGTGAGAACATTCAAAGAAATGGGGACAAACAAACCTAAAAACAGGCCTAATTATTGAACCTCTTTGTTAATCGTCTGTGAAAAGCACTAAACATAAACATAAAAATCTAGCTGAAGCCACTTTGGGCCACTTTGGGCCTTGTTAATTCTGGCACATTCGAGTAAATTTGTGGCTGCACCTGCAATTATATGACAAAAAGCCTGTACTGTAAAGGTCTGTACATGAAGTTTTAAAGATATTCCAAAGAGTCACCCCCACCAAAAAAAAAAAAAAAAAAAGTAGGACAGTCACAATTATTGAATTGTACCTTACTATTAGCTGTAATCACAATCTTGAAGAACACATAAAAATTAACCAATCAGCTGTCCTGCTTACTGTCTGTCCATATTCAGTTTCAGTAGCTCTTAACTGACCACAAACACAGCCAAAACACAAATAAACAAACATGATTGATCACTGCTGTCTAAAGCTTTAACAACACCAAAGCCTCAACAGTTACAAGTTTGTTCTCATAAGAGCCATTACATTTTAGCATTCTGATTTCTTTTATCTTCATTTACTTTAAAATAACCAAAGTAAATTAACACTGTTTATAGTAAAATAACATGTAACTGTGAAAGATAATGTCTGTGTAAACCCTTACAAAAAAGTATCATGGTCATACTGTTATGGTAAAACAAAAAATTTGTGAAAAAAATGTCACATTTTTTTTGATACTACCATGATCATGGCATTACAATGACAGTACTACAGTAACAACTAGTTTCACCAAAGTAACACTACTAATAGGACTGCTCAATTAATCTTTATTATATATTCATTACTAATGTTCAGTTAAACTTGGCCTGCTAGCAACAAAATTTTAAGCAAATTTTCAATCGATCGATAGATAGATAGTCATTGCATAGTACATAATATACAGCAATGAAATGCAGTATAACATCCAGCAGAAGAACAAATAGTAGCAATAGTGCAAATTAACATAGTGCAATATATATGCAGTATATTTGTCATGTAAGGCTGTCTTTATATGACTGTTTAGTGTAGTAAATGAGAACGTAATATTTTTTTCTTACTAAAAATTTGCTTCTTGACAGCTAAAAAAAAACACCAGAGGTTTACTTCCATACCTTTGGAATAACATCTGGAATAAATCTCTCCTTAAAGTAACATTACTCGGCAAAAAAAAAAAAAAAAAAAAAAAAAAATTATAGTGAGTCCTGCATAAGCTTACTTCTAAATCTTGTAGCAATTATTATAGTATTGCTACATGTGGAATCAGACATTTCTGTTCCAGCTGAGGGAAATTGGACTCAAAGCAAATTTACAACAGATTTAATGAGTCGTTTCAAAGTACTGCAGATTTCATACGTTTTTACATATATCTCATTCACTTCTAAAGTTCAGCATGAAATATAAAGCAAAATGAACATAACAGTTTAAATTAAATTGTTGAAATGCTCTACTTTCATGTTGAAGTATAGATTGTTGGTTGAGTTGTGAAGGAGAAGAATCATGTGCAGCTTTCTTTGTCATAGGTCTGTTTACCATTTAGCATTTAGCCCCATGAACAGCTGCTAAAACAAGACGTCTGCCTCTGAGTTTATTGGACAAATAAACAAATAAATACCCAGACCACAATGTCTGGCCAGTTGCCTGTTGTCTTTTGCTTTGGTGAGAACTCTCAAGGTGTCAGTCAGTAACAGAAATATGAGCTAAGGTGAAATGTCTCATGGCTAAGTTATGCTAACTTCAAAAGTCTGATGTAGGTTCTTCTAAGTTATAGTGACTTTTTCCAATTGCTCCTTTATTATTATGGCCTGTGGCTCTGGCAGATGTTGGAAAACAAGCAGCATAATTACAATTTCAAATGATTAATAAATCAATTTCAAACACTAAAGTTAGCATAGCATTTGCTATTAGCAGCTAGTTATGCTGTGACTATACTATGATACTGATTTCTTCTCAAACTATGCTCAGATGTGTTATGAAACCACACATTATAGCTATAATTGAGCATTATAGCCAGGTGATATTGTGAGGGAAAGCCTGACTGCATGCTAATTCTGCGCTTTACAAACTCCAGACTGGTGCTGTCATCAAGTTCCACTTTACTGTTTTAAATAACCATGACTACAGCTGAAACCTCACAGCATACTGTTTGCCTTATCAGACTGTCAATGGCCATCCACCAACACATTCATAATGAAACTAGCATCTGCCTATTTTATGGGACACCTTTAGTCAATAGTGAGGCAACCTAAAACCACACCCCAGTAAATATTGTTACTTTCATAGAATTATGACCCAAGTGGAAGTAAAAGTAGTTAGCAAACAACAATCTCTTTAATAAAATAGTATCAGGTCCTCAAGTGCTGAGCTGTAGAACCTCAGCTGAACTTTGCACATTCAGCAATGACAACGTCATTTTTTAGTCTCTGTTCTGCTCTTCTGTTGGGAGTCTTTATGGTCTAAAATAAAATGATAACAATCTAGTGTGGAAGCAATTAGCAATAGTAAAACAGTACATGAGGTACATTGATTTTTTTGTTGCTGGGATTGGTATCTGCTTTTACTTCTGCTTGAGTTGATTACGGTAAGATTCACTTACTTACCACTAATCCCAGATAATGTTGATCAGCTTTGTTTGGTGTCAGATTTGGAGTCCAAATGTTGCTTCTTTAATTTGGAACAGGAGCTGCAAAGTTAAGCAATAATCTTTTCTGTAGTCATTTTTGTCAACATACAAATCTTAATGAAGCTTTACCAGTGTATGCTGTGATGAAAAATTCAAGATTGACAGTGATGTGAAGCACATTATTAAGAAGGAGTGTCAGAATTCAGCTCAACACCTGCAATTTAAAATGTACTGTAAAAATATTTACAGTGAAAAACTGTCAAACCATGACAATAAAAGATACTCTAAAAAGGTTGAACACAGTTGAATCAGATGAAAGTCATTTTTACTCATTTTTAATCTCTTTTCTGGAAATAAATTAAAATTTCCAATCTTATTTTTTTGTGTGTAACAGTGATATGCTGTAAATATATCAGCCAAAACTTTTCAATCTCTTTTCTGGAAAAATAAATTATTCCAATATTAATTTTATATTATAATGTGTGGAATCAAACTCCAATCTTAACCATAAAATCAGAAGAAGTTATTTTTTTTCTGTAACAGTATGGGCTAGTATTGTGGCTTGTTGGTTAGCATGTTTGCCTGTCTTGTATTCAAGTCCCTATCTAAGTGGAGTTTCCATGTTCTCCCCATATCTCTTTTCCTCCAGTTTTTATTTTTTTTCCCCACAGTGGATGGATGTAATAGTAGGACGTTATACTGTATATATTACAGTAAAATTCTAAACCAAAATGTTATTGAATATAAAATTTTTCGATGCCAAACAGTATACTGTAATGAATGAAACATTGATATCACATATTTTACATTGAAATTCTGGCAACCAGTTGCCACTATTTTACTGTAGATTTTACAGCTTTATATAGTGTGGCTGTTGCAGCGTTTTACTATGCAGTAAAGTTTTATTTATTTGATAGTACAGTAACTCATACTCTTAAACAACATTGACAGGATGACCTAAATTATGACCTGAATGCATTATTGGTAAACAACCTAAGCATGCAAAAAAAGATTTGGGTGACTATTGACATCTAGTGTTTGTTAGCAATGCTGTTAGATGTATGTTGACCAAAATAAACAGGTAAAGTTAGGCAACTATTTGTTAGCAACATTAGTCTCACAGCTCCAGTTCTAAAAAGGGACTCCAAACTTGTCTTTCGTGATCAACTAACATCTGAGGTAAGTGGAAAATTGTATAAATATGATTCTTAATCCTTTAAAGCTGGAAAGAACAATATTGAAATGTCACTGCTGAGAATGCAGTCTCTATTTTTACAATATGCACACTCTTGTTTCGTTTAAGTGTAAATGTGGCTGTGTTTGAGCCTTTAGGCTGGTTTGAACCCATAACCTTCAGCTGATGGTGTTGGATTTTAAAGGAACACTTTGGTCAAAGCACTGAGGGTGTCTCTGATCCTGTGGGGGATTACCTTACTGCACTGGCTGCTATACAAACACAGCTCACCCAGAAAGGTCTCAGTCACACTGCGGCACTCATAAAGAACACTGTGAATGTACAATTCACACACACACACACACACACACACACACACACACACACACACACACACACTTCTGTGCTGATAAAGTACAGAGTGAACATGCAAATATGCAATACACACACACACAGACACAAACACACAAACTGTCTCACATTTGATCCCATTCACCACATGCCAGACAAGCCACATAAGTTTAGTCTGTCTGTCTGTTTGTTTATGTGCCAGAGAGTATGGAACTTCATACAGGCTGCCAGCATCCAGTCCCTTTATGTGTGTGTGTGTGTGTGTGTGTGTGTGTGTGTGTGTGTGTGTGTGTGTGTGTGTGTGTGTGTGTGTGTGTGTGTGTGTGAGAGAGATGCTTGTGTTTGCACATATTGTCAGTGGTTTAATGTTATACACTGCCATGAAATAATCACATGATTTCACTAATCAAACAAGTGCCTGAACAAACACTCATCTCTCAATGATTCACTTAGAAACCATAGTTACATATTTTTACACTTACCAAATATGAGTCCAAATTTTGCTTATTTAGAACTGCAACTGCAAAGCTAACAGTAGAACTCAGTAGTCACCCAAATAGTTCATTTCCATCAATAAACAACACAAACTTGTGTAGCTGAGTGCTGCATCCCCCATTTTAGACAAACAACTAAGAGTAGGAAATGCCAATCTGGAGTGAGTTTTAGTGACAACGATCCAGTCTTCTAGTGCCGCTGCTGCCTGGAGGGGATGCCTGTAATGGTGAGGTTTTATTCATTTTTATACTACACAGTAAATCATGCTGTGTCCTAAAACACATTGACTGGTTTTTAAGGATTAATTAAGATCTGGATACAGTTTGAGCAGGTTGAAAGAAGAGTTTGTGATTTATTTTGTTGGAAATGTCTGGGAAATTTTAGGTGACTATTGAGTTCTGATGTTTACCAGCAAAGAGCCACACAGCTCCAGTTCACAGCTCCAGTGAGGGTAACATTAATAAAAGACTTGCACTTTATAGTCCCTGTATGTAAGTCATCACTAGATCAGCACCGTCTGTCCTTAGTCATTTGTCCAAGATGAATGGATGGATGGATGGATGGATGGATATGCACTTTGGTGAACAGGCTAAAGTGAATGCTAGCACTGTAAAATGTTCAGGTGCTGTCACCAAAAACAAAATTAAAAGGGCCAAATACTGTAAAACTTTCCTTGTTTTTCATATAAAAGAGTGTAATGTTGTATGTAAACAATGATAAACTTTCAAAATGTGAAGAGAGGTAATAGACTAGACCAGTCCTTAAGGCTCAGTGTCGGTTTAATTCTAAGAAATAGAAAGTTGGAAAATAAGCTTTTGTACATAACCCCCCTTAAACCTCTCAATGAAAGAAGCTACAGTAAATTGAATAAGGAGCAAGTAGATTTCTCACATAGATGCTTGAGTAGAAGTATTATTAGATATAATGCAGGGAAGTACAGATCCATCAGAGCTACATGTAACAGAGTAAAGTTAAGTGGCCCAGCTCCACCCCAGGTCACAATGCCCGCTCTTTTCTGGGCTAATTATGTTGCAGATTCTGAAATGTCTTACATGACGTGTTATCCAGAAAGCAAGCATGAAATTGTTAAACACACACACATTTATTTCTGTGAATTGTGGGGACATTACATAGTCTTACTCAAACCTTAAAACCATAACCTCAGAACATGTCTTCATTCTAAAATTTCATGATTTACTTTGTAGTGACCAGCTTTGTTGTCCTGCAAGGAAGGAAGGTCCCCACAACGAGTGTTTAAACAGGTTTTGGTCCCCACATGGCTTAAACCTGGTACATACACACAAACACACTTTGGTAATACTATACAAGTGAGGACATTCCGTTCACTTGTTTAATACTGAGGAAAACTTTACCTAAACATAAACATAAACTTAGCAACCAAAGGTCAATGTTTCTGGCGTTTACAATAAAAAACATTTGTAATGAAAATGTCACATTTCTTGTGAGGACCAGCAAAATGTCCCCACTTGTACAGATCTGACATGCATTCCAATTATTATGAGGACTTTCAGGCCCCACCAGAGAGAAATACAAGGACGGACACACACACACACACACACACACACACACACACACACACACACACACACACACACACACACACACACACACACACACCCCCACTCTCTCTCACTCTCTCTCGTTCTCTCTCTTTCTCTCTACATCTGTGACATCTATCTATAATATTCTACTTCAAGTCACACTCTACATATTCCAAGTCTTTGAAGTCAGGTGAAACGGTGGATCAACTTGTTCGAACACACACACACACACACACACACACACACACACCCCCACTCTCTCTCACTCTCTCTCGTTCTCTCTCTTTCTCTCTACATCTGTGACATCTATCTATAATATTCTACTTCAAGTCACACTCTACATATTCCAAGTCTTTGAAGTCAGGTGAAACGGTGGATCAACTTGTTCGAACACACACACACACACACACACACACACACACGAAACGGTGGATCAACTTGTTCGAACACACACACACACACACACACACACACACACACACACACACACACACACACACACACACA
>BRDA01005699.1:77903-96972 GCA_036984385.1 Crenuchus spilurus | reverse complement strand
GAGAGAGAGAGAGAGAGAGAGAGAGAGAGAGAGAGAGAGAGAGAGAGAGAGAGAGAGAGAGAGAGAGAGAGATGGTGAGTGAGTGTGTGTGTGTGAGAGAGAGAGAGAGAGAGAGAGAGAGAGAGAGAGAGAGAGAGATGGTGAGTGAGTGAAGCGTAATTGTCCGTCTCCATCATTCAGCCTGTGTCGGCGGAGTTGCAGGATGTTAGGAGGAGACACCGGGCGGATGAGCTCAGAGATGAGGAGTCGGGCGCAGCGACGGTCCGCAGAGGGAGATGCTCTATAGCTCAGAGCGGAGGAAGCGAGAAAAGAGACGGAAGCGGACGCGGGGAAAACCGGTGTGCAGAGAAGCAGCAGACTCGAAGCGCAGCCCGCGCGCCATGCTCTTCTCCGCGCGGACACACAGCCGCGTCGCTCCCGACACGCAGCTGGAGGTGGACAGCGCGCGCGACTTTTAGGCGCCGTGCAGCCGCTTCCTGATGCGCCGGACACTTCTGCACGCGGCTGCGAGCGCGAGCGGTGCGAGCAGCAGCAATAACATTAACAGTAACAATAATAGTCATTTGAATATTCCGAGCTAATAACGCCCAGCACAGCCCAGCGGCACTCTGCAATAAGGGGGTTTTAACAGAGCAATAAACTGCGCCATGGGGGTCGAGAGGACAAAGTTGGAGAGACCCGAGCGCGCGTGGTGATGAAGGCTGACCCAGGAGCGCGACTTGGCTCGGCTTTCAAGGCGTTTCGGACTCTCGATGGACAACTTTTGCGGGGAGTTGATGAGGAGGAGACGGGCTGAGCGGCTCTCACTGTGATTAGTCTTGTCCGATTACCTGACTGTGTTTATACGGCTGTAAGCGCGCCCGAGAGGAGGAACCAGAACCTTTGGACTTTAGCTGAAGATGGAGCAGAGCCGCAGGACAGCACAGCTGAGGATTTGTGCCCTCAGAGCGCGGCCCTGAACAGTCAACTCCTGTCCGCGTGTTTTTGGCGAGCTTTGCTTGGTGCCGCGATGGAAGCTCCGCCGTGCTCGAAGAAGAGTCTGTCCCTGTCTCTGCCTGTGCCCCGAGAGGGCCAGGCCACCCTCAAACCGCCGCAACACCTGTGGAGGCAGCCGCGCACGCCCATCCGCATCAAACACCGCGGCTACTCGGACACGGACCGCCACCCACACCGGCCCATGGAGCGCGCGGACGCCGTGGACACGAGCGACAGACCCGGCCTGAAGAAGTCCCGCATGTCCTGGCCTTCGTCTTTCCACGGGACGAGCAGTGCCGGCATCAGCAACTGTGGAGGCAAACGGTAAGAGTCACCGAGGCGACAGTGGTGTGGTGGGAGGTTAAATAAGTAATTAATTAAAAAAACCCATCAAATTCACCACAAATGTAGCCACACAAGTCATCTTATCTTATCTAGGCTTAAGTTGTGGACTAACTAGCTGTGGCTAACAAGCTATGGACCCAATTAGCATCATGGAGCTGCATGCCTACACCTAAAGCCCTTACAAAAGGTACCATGATCATACCATCATGGTAGAGCCTTGCTTGTTTGAACACTACCATGAAAGTAGCACCACTGTAACACTATAGTAGTGCAACCAGCTTTACTAAAGCTCTACTAATACTCTGTACTGATAGCTGCACTACTCTAGTATTTCAATATTACCCTCAGGTCCAAAAACATGCTTCCTCCATAGTTTCATTCACCCATTGTAGTACTATTTTTATAAGGGGTACTTGGGTTCTAAAGCTGATTGGGAATCTATGAAGTAGGGGACATAATTTATTCATAAACTGATTGCAAGGACACCAAACAACAATTTTCTCAGAAGTGTTTACTTGTGAATCCTGACCTGCACATCACTGGTGTCACTTTATGAACTGTTATCAACACGTGTTTAACCTGGTTTCTGTCATCTAGAATACCAAAGCTGGCCAACAAGAGCCGGTCTTGTGTCCCCCAATTCCCAGGATGAACTATGTGGGCTCAAACATTGCATGACATACATTTAAACTTATATACATTCACTGTCCCCAGACTATTCCTTTAAAATAACGATTCACCCAGAAACCAGATTTAATCAAGGGCAGAGTGATGGCTTGGTGGTCGCTGAGGTCTTGGGTTAGATTTCCTGTCTGGGTGGAGTTTCCATGTTCTCCCGTGTCTGTGTCGGTTTGGTCTGGGGTCCCATGTTTCCTCCCACAGTCTAAAAACATGGAGTTCAGGTGAATTGGATACTCTAACTTGTCCCTTTGTGTGTGTGTGGTGTGTGTATGTGTGTGCATGCTCACCCAGCAATGGATTGGTGCCCTGTCCTGGTGATGGCTAGGATAGTCTGTAATGCCCTGCCCTGTGCCCGGTGAGGAGGTATTGGAGTAACCGCGACCCAGATCAGGATTAAGCAGATAATATAATGGATGGATGAAGACATTCATTAATTTTTGCTCCTTGTGTTTAGAACTGTGCGAGGATAACATTGCTAACAAACTAGAACTCAATAGTCACCTAAAAAGTCCAGTCCACATCCATCAAAATACATCACCAAAACTTCTTTCAACCCACTCAAACCACAACCAGATCTTAATGAAGGCCTCACAGACTAGTTCATGTGGTTTAGGATGCAGTCTGGCTCACTGTGAACTATAGAAATGGAATAAAACCTCACTGCTACATGCAGCCACTTCAGACAGAACCGCACTTAAGACAGAGATTCTGTTGTGTTTTAAAGCTCACAGTCATATACTGTGTCCTCAACAACATTTACTAGTCTATGAGACCTTAATTGAGATCTAGATGTTGTTTGATCAGGTTCAGAGAAGTTTTGGTGATGCATTTTTACAGAAATAGTTTGTTTAAGGGACTCTTGGGTTCTGGTGTTTGTTAGCAACGTGAGCCAGTTCTCAACTAACGAAGCAAACATGTCTTAACTTATTAAGTAACATCTGAGGAAAAGTGGAAAATTGTGTAAATATCAGTTTTGGCTGAACCATTTTTTTAAATGATGTATGTGTTTGGTTGTGTGTTTGTTTGGGGTTTTGTCTGTGTCATTGGTTAATGGGATCTGCGTTAAGGAAGACGTTTATCACCAGAGGTAAGGCGTGTTTGGAGCTGCAACCATCATAAGAACTGAAGTGTGATCTGTTTGGTTGTCAGAATGTGCTGAGATAGTGGAGATAAGAAATGCACTGAGAAGGTAGCATAGATACAGTGGTGGCAAAGGTCTGAGGAGGTGTGTGATAAAGTTTTATAACCCAGCACTTCTGAGGATTCCCGCGTTTACAGGTTCAGGAACGGAGAGAAATGAGGTTTGAAGGAACCGGATTGGCTCGAGAATAAGGTGTGTGATGTGGAGGTGGTCATGGCAGAGTTTATTTTTATGGTGACATATGCTTACTGTCCACTTTATTAGAAATGCCTTGCACTTACTTTTACTGATTACTTTATGAGGTTCAGTTACCATATAGACTGACTATATATAGGAGTACAGTTACTGCCTGCAGCCATCTGTTGTCATGCCCAATTTGTCAGCCACCCTCTACCCCATTCATCACAGAGGGAGCCATTTATCACTGACCACAGAAATACTATTGACCATATATTATTTGGGTGGTGGACTGTTCACAGCTATGATGTATTTGCTCCCATCAGCCACAGCAGTTTTTCTGAGGGTTTTACACACATTGTTGTCCCTGTTACTCTGAAAGTGGATCACTCCTGATGGAACCAGAAGATATTAAATTAATATTAATTAAAATTGTACATCAGTATATGAGTTGCATTCTCACTGTACACCAACAAGGTGGACGTACAAGGTAAGTGTTTCTAATAAAGTGGATGGGGAGCATGTCCACCTTAAACTTGCTCTCTGAAATATGACTGCAGGATAGCATTTCTGAGACTAACATTTCCACGCTTGGATAATTTAAGCTAAAGGTCAAGGCTGTCCAGTAAGAGCAGCGATAAGGGGCAGCTTTGGGTCAATCTCTATTTTCATATCGCTCTAGAGATGACAATTACAGCAAAGAACACATGAATTTCATATGTGAAGTAGCTAAAAAAGCATGCAGTGAATGTGAAATATCTATGAACCACAAGATCACAAGAAAACACGCAACAGCATGTGGTTAATTTGGGATTGTTCACATGGTTTTCATGGGTTCATTTTTTAGATTACGTGTTTTTTTATGCAATCACGTGTTTCACATTTTTGTGTGATCACATTTTTCATATGATCACGTGTTTGAAGAGATCACGTTGTAATCAGATTTTTCTAGTGATGTTTTTTAAGGAGATCATGTTTTTTTGTGTAATCACACATTTTGACAAGGTCACGCATTTCACACAATCACATTTTCACGTAATTTAATTTTTCATGTGATCACATTTTAAGTGCTCATGTTTTTACGAGATACATTCTTCATGTAATCCAACATTTTTCATGTGATCACACTTTCACAAGGTCAAATGCTTTTCATATAATTCGAATGTTTCACATTTTCATGTGATTACTTGTCTTTCCCCATGTTTTACATGAACACATTAAAATGTCACAAATATGTGTTTTATTCACATTTGAATGTAATGTACTGTTCTCAGTGGGGATCTACAAATTCAAGGTATTAATAATTAATCTAAATATTATTAATAAAATATCTGGTGACGCGCTGGTCATTTTCAATAGTGTTTAGGACAGTTGAGACTTGGACAGGCTGAGATTAAGCTTAGCATTAGCAGGGTTACATTTAGGGTAAGGAAAAGGTCAAGATAATGTTAAAGTAAAAATACTAAGTGGAACATCATTTATTTAAAAACATAGGTGTCTGGAAAGCATCTATCTATCTAGTGTTACCCAGTCTTCATTTCAGCCTATAGAGCTAACTGAGAAAATCTGCTCAGTCTAATGAGTCCTAATTCACTCGTGTCAGACACTTGTTTCTCTGATGCAGCTGTCTCACCACATCTTGAACTACTTCTACATTTGGTTGATTTTTGGAAATGAATCTGTTGCCTTACTCATGAGAGTATAACATCAGTTAATACTTTTAATTCTATGATAAACAGACCAACAGAAATGGTCCAAATATTATTATTATGCACTTTATAGCTGAGTCCAACTTCTAGTGACCTTATGGATAGTGTTCCTCCAGACTATCCAGTCTTCTATTTGGGTCTTCAGGCTTTTTACTGGCTAATTTGTGATTCCTCTGGTTGTATATGTCCATCTTGTTCTTCCTCTTTTATTAAGTGATCCAAACATAATTGTCTTTTCCAGTGAATTGGCTTTTCTCGTAATGTGTCCAAAATAAGAGCCATGATTTGGTTATTTCAGCTGTGAGTGAGAGTTTAGGATGGATTTTGGTTTTCTGTGCCATCTGAGGGACTGTCGAACGTTACTTGGAATAAAAATGAACTTTCATTATAAATTAAGAACATTTCTCTACTTGTTAATGCTTCAATTTTAGGAGATACAAGGTTTAATCCTTAATGTTTTGTTTATATTACATTGTATGCATTCCTAGTATGCCGTATGGCGCTTTTATCCCTGATTGGTTGAGGCAGATGGATTTTGGATTTGACGTAAATCATCCAGATTTTAATCTCACATCTTTCACTTTAATCTCACATGATGTTTAGCTAGAAGTACATATGCTTCTATGTGCTCCTCTAGCATTAAGAGTGGCCTATGTTCTGCAACACAGCCTTCCCATATTCACTTGTGCCATACATACACATAGAGCATTTAGCCACTTAAGCATGTGTCGTATCTCTGTGCACTTATGTATGTGTTGATATTGCCCTTAAGGTGGAGTGTGGGTGTTTGTTGTGGCCTAGGTACTGTACAAGCCTGCATACTGTATGTGTGAAGGTAATAGAAATGTTTGGCGAACAGTGAGGATTGTTACAGTAATAAAGTGGTGCTGAGAGGGCCCAGGGCCCCTGAGGGAAAACGGAGGGCCTAAGGCCTGGCTTCCGTCCTGCCAGGTTGCACCGGGGCCACAGACGGCATGCACGGCAGGCTCCTGGGACGGTGTCCAGCTCTGGCTGACTGTAAGCTGGAGCCTGATTTGTATTCCAGACCCCAGGATACGCTCACAGCCAGTCCAAGCATTAGTGCAGCCGCAATGACTCTGCTTGCCCTGCGCCTTCTGTGGGCGGCACAAACGCACAGAGAGAGAAAAGAGTGTGTGTGTGTGGGTCGGTGAATGTGTGTATGTGAGTGTAAGTGTGTGTATGTGAGAGAGGCGCCTCAAGAAGCAGAATGTTATGTCAGTGGCTGCTTCACTCGAGCCATTGCTGTTTTCTCCCATTATAATGTGTGTGTGTGTGTGTGTGTTAAGGTACAAAGTGTGTGACTGTAAAGAAGTGCGCAAATGCACGTACGCAAATGCTGCTTTGCCATTTTACCTTTTTCCTACACTCAACATTTCATGTTTTAGTGTAGGTGTGTCTTTCCCTGAAAACACGGAAAGTTGTGTCAGCGTTGTTCAGCAACTTTTTAGGATAGTTGTCTGACAAACTGACAACATTATAAAGACATTAAAAAGTAATTTGTACCACATTGACAAAAAATGTCAAAAATGAAGTGCAGTTTGAATGCTGCCATGTTATCAGTCATGTTCCTTTGACAGTGTTGAGCCACTAAGACTTATTTATTGGGTTTCTGACTGTAGTCTAACTGTTGCTGTACACCTCTTCCCTCTGTCTCTTCAGGGCAGCCATGGCCTTATGGTTAAGGATCTGGTCTTGTGACCAGGTTGCTGGATCAATACCCACACAGGACATGACTGAAGTGCTGTTGAGCAAGGCACCCAGTGGTGGCGCTCTGCACACGCGCTGTGTATGGAGCACTGCGAATTTACAGGGGCACCAAACATATCTGAGGGCCACCACGCCTCTCTTTCGTCCACACCTCCCAAGGGAACAAACTTCATATATAGTCAGACATAAGGCCGTTGATTAGAAATATTCGCTGTGGTGAGGCACCCGCATGCCTAGCGCCAGTAATGAAGGGACCTAACCCCCTAACTGCTCCCTGGGCTCCAATTCGGGCACAAATTCTCACAGCTTATTGTGTGTGTGTGTGTTTGTTTGTGTGTTTCACTGCACGAATCAGTTAAATGCGCAAATTCCATTGTGTGCAAATCACCATCCTTAGCACAGAATTGACACCACTTAAGCTCCACCCTATAGTGGTACAGGCTCTCTAGTTAACACATTTTAGCTCTGAAAGTGTTCTAACATGGACAGGGAACTCCAGGAGGGCCTGATTCCTGCAGTTTTCCTACTCAAACACACCTGGTTTAGCTTCAAAGTTAACAGGTTTAGTTGTTTCAGAAGCAAAATAACTGTGCTGGACTCTGGCCCTCGGTTCCCCACCACTGTCCTAACATTTTTATAATGTTGCACATAAAGTTTTTGTACCAACATTGTGGGAATCTTAAGCACCTTAAACACTGACAGTGACACATGTAACCCCCAGCAACTACGCTGTTGTGAGCGATGCAAAGCTCATCTGTGTTTATATTTATTGTGAGACCATGTGTTCATTCATACTGTATATATATATATATATATATATATGTGTGTGTGTGTGTGTGTGTGTGTGTGTGTGTGTGACACTGCAAAAGTAAGAATGTCAATAGTTCAGTAGCTGCTTTAGTCAGGTCACTGAATCTGTTTATTATGTCCAATTCTGTACCTTAAAGGTCACTACATTTGCTCTTCCAGCAGAAAGGAGAAGACTTGTACCGGGAGTCGGTTCAGGGTGTGTGGAGTCAATACAACTTCAAATAATTTAATTACACACACAATCTGCTACAATTATGTTCCCTAACTAAAGGTTCCACCTCACTGACAGGAAAGAAAAGGCTCCAGTCATGGTCCAGGAGCTTTCCGAGTGTGACTGTACATTGCATTTGAACGTGTCAGTTGATATGTGTGCACGCACAGTTTTTATGGTGTTTTGTTCTTTAAGAACCAAAGAAAATTAACTGACTTGCCATATTTTTTCTGTATGGTAGTAACACAGTCTGTATTTTTTAGATAATATATACAGTATATCATTCATTCTGTGAAGATATTCAATGATATTGCTATGAATTCTGTAAAAAATGTTAATTTACTGCATGAGCAACAGAAAGTAAATGAAAACGGCTTCTCCTGAAATAAGAGTAGAGATGATGGAAAAATGGAGGAAGAGGAGCGAGATCATGTGCACAGTATGCAAGAGAAGTGTGTGAGAGGGGAGGTAAGTGTAGAGAAAAGCTGTTATGTACTGCATGAGTCGTGCTGCAGAAACATTTGCCTGCCTTCATGTGGGAATTTTAACAGTAATGGTGGATGTTTGGCTGTTGTGTGCCATGTCTGTGGGTGAAGGCTATTGATGTGAGCAGCAAAGAAATGTACTTTGCCCTTGTGTTAATGCATCTGACCCTTTTTGTTATATAGAAATAAAAGCAAATAAAAGACAAGGTTAATGCTTGTCCATTCAGTCTGTCTCCATCAAAGTGGACGAATGACCCCACTTAGTGGTCAGAGGTGTCATATACTGACATATATAACTACCTTATTGACTCACCCGGTAATGTTTTCTGACATCTGTCACTTTTTTGTGTTGTTGAGGCTTTGTTTTGCTGTTTTGGTAGTCTGTTCAACATGACAGAACTGTAAACTAATTAGCTATCACTAATATTAACATGGTTAACAGGGGTTTGGGATGCTAACTAGCAGCTATAAGGTTGGTTGTTATGTAATGAAGACAGTAAAATTTCCTCTACAGCACTGTGATGTTAGACATACAAAATACAATACTGCATCTTTTAGGCAGAGTGCTACTTGTTTTCCCGCATTTGTCTTCATCCAATAGGAGGTGTGTTCATTCTGATAACAGGGAACTGATTTAAGCCTGATCTCTTACTTTAGACTATACTTTAGTACTTTGGTTTTAGACTGTTTTACATCCCCGTTTTGTTTATGTGGGATTTGCCATTGAAGGTAAAGACACCAAGTTCACCGCATATCAGTTGCATGATCTAACTCTCCTTTCTCATATATGCTAACCAGGGCTGACTACACTCTACCCACGCTGACTACACACTGTGCGTGGGGCCCCATTTGTTGATGGGGCACCGCCTAATTCTTCGCTTCGCACATACCCCCAAACAAACCGCCTCCCCAAACCGAGCATACGTACTGAGCAAAAAACCTTCTTCACACCATACAGTGGCCTGGCCCGCGATGGACTTCGGTCTCCCAGGGGAGTGAATGTGTACGCGGCGGAGACTTGCGTGCTGGAGGGAGGCAGGATGGGGGTGCACAAAGCATTTGTGCTTAGGGCACTCACATGCCTAGCACCAGCAATGATGCCAACATTAATACTGGTTTCCATTCTAGAGCGTCTTTAATATCCTCTAGCTTTCTACAGTTATTTTTGACTATGCCACAGCTCTGTTTATTGTTCTGATTGCGTTAACAATTTTTTTTTTCTTAATTTGTAGTGTCCCAATAATTATTTAAAGCTGTGAAGTATTGAACATACTACATATTATATAGAAGTTGAATTCACTCTGGTTTTGTATTATTGGAAATATTGATTGTAGGATTAATTTTAGCACTGCTGTATGTGTATATATATGTGTATGTGTGCTTAAGTGTGTCAGGCCCACATTGTGTGTGTGTGAGTGTGTGTGTGTGTGTGTGTGTGTGTGTGTGTGTGTGTGTGTGTGTGTGTAAGTATATTCCAAATGTATTTAGAATTAGAGTTTTTATTAATGTGTGTATGTGTTTGTGACCAGAGGCAATACATGGATGCTAATCAGCGCTGTCGACTCTGCTCTCACATCCAGCAGGGTCAGGAGGAAGACTTCCATTTCACATGGGAACTTTTTATTTCCTTCCTTTCCATTTATTAGTGCTACATCTTTCCTCGCTTTGTTTACTTCTGACGGGCAAATAATGGCTGCCCCACGCTGGGTGTCCAGGCTGGGATTTATGGACCCTCACAAACATGCTGTTTGGGTTTAGCCAGCCTCCCCCCCATCATCTGCTCCTCAAAGCCTGAGGCCACTCTCGTTGTAGTGTGGGCGATGCTGCCTTGCACACATCTGTTTGCCTCATGCCACATCAGTGGCCCGTGTCTTGCCCTGTGAGCCACACTGCAAAGTCAAGACAACCTTTACGCTCCCCAGGCCAGAGGTGTAAACAGTGGAGAAAAACTATTTAAGTATGCGAATGACAGGATATGTTTAGTAGAATTTGATGAGAAGGAATAGTCCAAAGATGACGCAGGGAAGGTTGCTGGTTCGATCCCTTGGCAGGATACGACTGAAGTGCACCTCACCTCCCAACTGCTCCCTGGGTGCCATGGATAGGGGCTTCAGGCAGTGGGATCACTACACAGTAAATATGCCAGTGTTAAATCAACACTATTAGAGTAAAATTAACACTGAGGGTGTCAAAATGTAACAATCTCAGTGTTAATTTAACTCTAATAGTGTTGATTTAACACTGGCATATTTACTGTGTAGTGTGTGTATGTGTGATTCACTGCATGGATGGGTTAAGTGTAGAGTTATTATTCTGTGTGCATTGGTTATGTTTGTGCATTTTCACTTGCACTTCGTAGTTGTGTGCAGTTTTATAGTACATGTATCTGAATTTGATTGACACCCATCCTGGGCATGGCTAGGATCATATGTAATGTGCTGCCCTACGCCCAGTGAGGGGGAGGGGACTAACCATGACCTTGATCAGGATTAAGCAGATAAGATGATGGATGAATGAATAGATGTATATGAATTTAGTTCAATGTTTTAAAAAAATACTAGAATGTGTGAGAACTGGATTCAAGTCTCATTATTTAAATAATTGATTTACACACAACTCATATTTATAGTTTTACAGGTTTTAGAAACGTGTTTATATGGTTTAGGACACAGTATGATTTATTTACAATCTGAATTAAATGACATAAATAAATAATGAAAAAATATGAAATAAAAATTTCAAAAATTTTAATACAGTTTCCATCATATTAGACATCAGACAAGGAACTTTTTTTTGAATTCTCCTGTTTGAAACAAACTCACTTAAAAGTCCTTATTCTGAACCAAATTCTTTAAACCAATCATTAATCCTGGTCTTGGAGTATTCCCTAGCCTGTATGTTGTGGCGTTCTCTTTAACAAGCTGGTTTCAGCTTATTAATTAGTTCATTAGTTGTATAAGGTGTGTTGGGAGAAAGGGAAACTTTGCAGAGCATTGTTACTCCATGTCCAGAACTGAGAGCCACTGCCTTCAACTAAAGCCTCCCAATTGGTCCTACATTTACATCACTTGTGTTGCCTCATCCAGACAACCCTCGCTCATGTGCCACTGGAGCAAGTTTAAGTAATAAAGGTCAGACGGTGCAAAGGCAAGTGAGTGGGGTTAGTTTCAAACTGAATATGTTTTGATGAAAGCGACCAGTTGTTTTATAGCATTACTTCCACCACTGATTACAGCTGTGGGACAACAGTTCTAAGAATTGTACAAACATTTTATTATTTGATTATTCTCTAGGGTTGGGGTTAGGTTTGACTTCTTACAGTGGCATCTTTGTAGCCTTTATTCAGGTGCCATTTTTATAGGGATTATTATTCAGCCCCCCAAATTAAAACAAGAAAGTGAAAGTAAATTGATGTTCTTTGCCATTAGGTGAAGGTGGGATCTTGTACAAATGTTTTCCTCTAGAACTCCCACTTTCCCTAATTATATTTATATAAAATGTATATATTTATATAAAACCTGAATTATGCTTTGATGCGTCTATGACGCTGTTTATTAATGTCAGAAACTTTCAGTTGATCAGAGTAAGGACACTATGTCACATTCTGTCATGTTTAACTGTACTGTCCCTTTAAGTTCATCTTGTCTAGCCCCACCCTTGATTGTTTGTGTTTCCTGTTTGTGTGTTTAAGCCCATATGTTTGTGTACTTGTTGCTAGTTTTTTCATTTGTTAGTACTTAGTCTACGTTGAATGTGTTTTGTTTATTTCAGTAGCTTATTCATGTTTGTGCCACATTTGGTCATTCCAGTAAACTTTATTCAGCTTTCCTTGCATTGGCATCTCTCACTCCTTGACCCCAACTGGGGTACGTGACACTTTAGCTAGGTGTGCATCCCAAAACAAAGTAACAGACGTGCTTTGCATTAATGACAGTGTGGGTCCTTGCTTTTTTAATCAAAGGTCAATCTTCATTTTTCCTCACAAACGTGGAACCATTTCAGGTAGTTTTCTGGTCACGCTGCAATCAGGAGGACCTTGATTAGAAGTGCTCTCCCCCAATCACAGAACCAATCACCCCTCTCTTGGGATTCCCTGACACTGTGTACTGGACGCAGAACTGCCAAAGCCCTTCAGCGGTCAGCAGACCATATGGTTCCTCCCAGCTGTGTAGGATGGCGAGGGGATACTCCCAACATTCCTCCAACCTTTCAGTGATGTATGTGTGGGCTGTGTATAGGTCAGTGCTTTTTGGGTCATGTTGCTTACTTGTAAAAGTGGTGACAGACTTCAGTGCAGTAATAGAGCTTTTCACACTTTGTGTAGTCTTGATTTTGTCAGATATTTGAGTCTCAATCAGTCATTTCTGAATATTTCATTTAGCAAAGACTGATTGACAAGCATGGCAGACGTACTGAATGACACCATTAAGCCAAAGCCTTTATAGGCAAGCCTGATCACTTCACTGCCATATATACAACACTTAAGTTATTATAGTCATGCAAGTCTACACTCCTATGTTTCTGAATGTGGAGAGCGATACACACACAAACCTAAACAGCAGAAACGTTTCAGAAACATCTGTAATTGCTGGTAAAATCTGAGCAGAATGCTATATGAGTTCTGTAGTGTTTGACTCCAGAAGAACAAGTTTATACAGGCTGTTCTCGCTACTATGCATGCACAACAATGCGGAGGAGGAGGAGCCTTTCCCATGGATGCCTTTAACAGCAAGCGGGTTGGCTCTTTTTGTTGAAGGGTGGCACTTTCTGTGAATCAGATGCTGTGTTGAGCGTGACAACCTTTCCCATTCATTTTTCAACCAGTGGCAGGTATTGTTGTGTTATAATGTCTCTGGTTAAGACCACAGAAATCCCAGGTGTGCCATGTGCTGCCTGTGGCTGGGGTATGTACATAACTGGGCAGTTTTTTTATTATTGAGAAAAAAGGGTGTCCACTGCCCTCGCTAAGTGACATACCAGCCAATCAAGCGGTTAGATGATTATACAGCAGAGTCAAGTACATCTACTCAGAGCGCATTGAGGCACTTGGTGATGCTGTGTGGGCAGCAGATCGAACCCGTAACAGGCTTCATATGCATTTCGTGCTTGATAGGAGGCTACACTGTGATTTTTGCTATGACTAAACCATGAGGCAAATGCTAAGAAAAAAGAGTCTCCTATAGCACAAAGTGGGCATTTGCGTTCTTTCCATGTCGTTGCTTTGGGCTGTGATTTACTGCCTTGTGTCCTTTCAGTCATAAATTCATTCAGAGTACAGTTTTGTGTTTAGGCTGCCACCTGTGTGATCAAGTTCTCTGTATTTGCTTTCATCCATCAAGACATAATGCTGTGCACTTAGACTCGAATTCCAGGTTTCATGATTTGTTTGCCAAATGTAAGCAGCATAAGTACAAGTACAATGGGAACTTACCCAAGTGCTCCCCCAATTGACAAACACATAATAAAGTGTGTCTACGCAACACAGAGACTAGCTTATAATCATATACATTCTGTGCAAAGTTTAATATATCAACATGGCAATGTCAAATACAGTATTAAGTGTCATGCAGGTCTTTTGTTCTATTTGACTTATGTTAGGCTAGCATCATGGATGGCTATGTAATAGATTCTTAGCAAAAAAACTGCTTCAGCTGTGCAAAGTCAGTACAAAAGAATGTCTGCAAAAATGTGGAGGACAGCAACAATGGTGTAAACACATGTGTACAATAAAGTTGCTGTGGGCTGCAAGATATTATTAATGAGTCTTAGTGAGCTTCAATGCGTGTGACAGCTAGAGCTATCAGCAGACAGCTCATGACTGCAGCTCATTAATAATGTCTATGGATAGTGGTAAGAGAGAGAAGATTTTAAACCTTTTTCTCATAGAAGTTTTTCTGCCTGCAGCCAGCTCTACAAACATTACAATATAGTAACAAAGTTAATTTGAGTTCAGGTAGGCTGTCATGTTTTAAAATCAGTACACATCACTTTACATGTAATGAATATAAAGTCAGTGTTTCTTTAATTAAAGTATGAACAAGTATGAACTGTTTCTTGATATTCTAATATTGGGTGGCACGGTGGTTTGGCGGTTAGCACGTTCACTTCTCAGCGCTGAGGTCGTGAGTTCAAGTCTCCATTTGGGTGGAGTTCCCATGTTCTCCCTGTGTCTGTATGGGTTTCCTCCCAGAGTCCAAAAACATAGAGATCAGGTGAATTGGCTACTCTAAATGACCCTGGTGTGTGAATGAACGTGTATGTAGCTAGTGTTGGGTGATAAAACGATATAATTTTTTTTCATGATAATTGTTCCCTCGATGACGATGATAATCCGGGACAGTAGAATTCAATAAGCATTAACGTTCGTTTGCATTTCACGTCTAAGCAGCTTGACAGTGAGTTCTGAAGTCTAATACTGCTGCTTGTTAGCTCCTCCTCACCAGCGCCGCCAAAATACACTGTTGTGTTTAAGACGAGCGTGTGATTGGGGGAGAGCGTGGGAGTGGGTGGGTGAGAGAGCACAAAGTCACTGTGTGCTCGTCTGTTGGTGTGAGAAGTAGAAGGAGGGGAGGCTAACTCTGTGTGTGTGTGTGTGTGTGTGTGTGTGTGTGTCAGCCCGAGTGCTAGCATTAGCATGTTAGCTTGGCTGTCTAACCTGTTGTTATTTTGGAGGGGCTGCGGCCAACAGCAATCAAGCAATGACTGTAAATGTCTTTCTCGTCCATCCTTTAACGCGTCCAGCCGGACGCTACAATATTATGTTCTGGCAATAAACATTTTAGTATTGTAAATAGTAACATTTCATGTGTTTAGTCTGATGTTTTTAGAAAGATGTTTAAAACTATGACAGTGTTAGAAAATTTAATATCGTGATAAAATTTTGGTCCATATCGCCCAGCTCTATATGTAACTGTGTATGCCCAGATATGGTTTGGCACTCTGTTCTAGTGCTCGATGCAGTCCTTCAGGTGTACGGTCATTTCTGGTTGAGACGCTGTTTGTGATTGGCTGCCACTTCTCGCCGGTGTGTGGATGAGTTCTAAGCGTGTAAAAGGATTGTGTTGATTGTAAAGCATCCTTGAGTATAAGAAAAGTAATATTGTGCTATACAAGTAAAATTCTTTCATTCATTCATTCAATATATTTGATGTGGCACTGCATTTACTATGGCAGTTACAGCAGAAAGGTGACATCACTAAGGGGCTCAGAGCCCAACAGAAGGGGTATAAGATCTCTTGCAGGAGGTCACTGAAAAGTCATTTCAAGTCCGTGCACGTCATTTTCTCATATGTCCAGATATGAACTCAAATCAATAAATGAGTACACCATCATCACTCAGATTTTGTCTTGATTACCCCAAGTAGTCAGGTTCCACTCCTCTGGGTTCCACTCCTCTGCAACTCATGATGACTACATCCAGCATTTCTGAAGACCAGCAGTGAGTCAGAATAGCTGTATTTTTGTTCAGTTAAAGGGCCCATATCACAGAAAACTGAAATGTCCTTACTTTTAAATAAATAAAAGAGCTTGATGTTGGGTGTAAGCATTGTGAAATGTTAAAAAACATACCATTTGCTCCCCAGGTTCACTTTTTAAGTTATGTCACAAAAACAATGCATTTACTTTAGGGCTCTCAATGTTAGTGCATTAATAATGCATTAAAGTGAAAAATGTTAAAGACTGATGGATTCTTAACACATTTACAGTTTTGGCCATGTGTCTAATCAGTCCAGGTGATGACCCCAGTTAAGTGCTCACTGGCTCATTCAGAGCCCATTTCAGATCAGTAAGAGCTCATTATTGTACTGTTTAAAACATCAATGTTATAGGACTTCTCATTCAAAATGATAGTTTTAGAGCCTGTAACAATACTAAAAAGCATCCATACCAGCCACCATAATGGTTTTATTGCCATGCTGCCAAACTCTGAAGCTCAGGGCTGATTGGGAAAGTTTTTGTCAATAATAGATACAACACTGTGGTGGCATTCATGTGCACCTATTTTATAAACATGATATTTCCAACACAACTTGAAGGCAGCAATAAACTTCATAACTGGAACTCTGGGGGGAAAATAAAACAAGAAAAATGTAGGGTACAGAGCCTTTATATTGAATGAACAATGATTTACTTGGAACTTGGAACTACCAACCATGGGGCGCAAGTAAGCTAGAACAGGTGTTGTAAATAATATTGTGAGAGGACTCATTTCAGGCCCTTGGCAAAGCAGTGCTGAGGTCTGAAGAAAGATGTCCTAAATGCTGACGTGATGGCTTTGTGAAGTAAATGATCTATATAAATACAGGATGCGTGTAGAGGCTCGGGGTTATGTGAAAAAACTTGTTGACATAAGAAGTCTTGTGCTCTGCTCAAACATACACCTTTTCAAAGTTAGTTCAAATATAAAAGATTAAAACACCACGGCAAACAAAAGAGACCCAATAATCAAAGCCATATTATTTTCAATGTATTATTTTATAGCTGGAATTATGTTCATTTACAATAGGATGATGAATATGAGGGATTGACATGATGTCATTCACCTGTGTGTTGTTTTTCTCTGAAGCTTTCTATCTGCTGTTTGTTCTGTAGTGTATAAGGGCACAAAGCTTACATATATTATGAAAAGCCCATTGATCATTTAGAGTATGAACAAAACTTACATCCTGTGTCTGGAATGTGGATGGTTTTGTGACTTCTGGAACATTTCAAAACGTGGGGCGTGGTTAGGGATCCAGTCTTGTGACCAGAAGATCGCTGGTTTTTCCCTGGCAGGACATGACTGAAGTACCCTTGTGTAATGCACCTAACACCCAACTGCTGAAGGGCATGTTTGCCCAGGGCACCAAATGGCCTAGAACAGGGGTGGCCAACCCTGGTCCTGGAGAGCCGCATTCCTGCCCAGTTTGGTGATCTCCCTGATCAAACACTCCTGATTCAACTCAGCAGGCAATTAGCAAGTTTAATTGTAGTGTCAGAGCAGTGACATCACCAAACTGTGCAGGAATGCGGCTCTCCAGGACCGGGGTTGGCCACCCCTGGCCTAGGACCTCCCCTGCACCTACCCATGGTGCCCTGGGCAAACAACCCCTTCAGCGCTTCTCCTCCGCCAGCCCCCTCTTTGGGCGAACAACGACTGCACCTCTAATTTCCCCCCCGGTGTCGATTGACCAATAGTTTGTGCACACATCCTTGCGGCTGCCCACACCGCCCACATCATAAACTGTTCCTGGGTAGGTGCTGCCAACCACTTGGTTCACTTGTGCTCACTGCTCCTATAATGTGTTCACTAGTGAAAGTGCACAATCATTGACCAATGTGATTTCACATGGAGTCTGACCTAGTCCATGCAGTAAAAAACACACTCACGTACTAGTGAACACACACTAGTGCCTTATTCACAGTGCCCGGGGAGCAGCTGCCTTGCTCAAGGGCACTTCAGTCATTCCACCGGCGACCTTAAGGTCATAAGACCACCAAGCCGCAGAGTGTGTATGTGTTTTTAAGCACATTGGTTGTGCACTTAATGATTTGTTGCTGTTGACTGGCACTATGCACTATTCACACATCCCTGGTGTGACCTGCACTTGTGAAAGGCTGTTCAGCACTTTTAATTCTTATGCTGGAAGGACATTTTTCAGTCTGTCGACATTACGCAGCTACCTTTACTTTTGTACTCTTGTGTATGTGTGTGTGTGTGTGTGTGGGGGGTAATTATTCATGTCCTATGCCCCAGTGCAATCTGGGAAGTTACCACTAAAGAAAGAATGACCGACGTTGAACAGAGGAAGCGCTCAGCCTGCAGAGCTGTTGCTATGGTGACTTGTTTTGTGGATGTGTAAAATAGATACATTTGCCCAAAAAGGCAAGAGGAAGTCTAATTCCCTGATGTGCTCTGTGTTGTCGTGGCATGTCGAAGCAAACACATTTTATTAGCTGTTCACTGTGAAGTAGATTCACATTTTTTGATAAGCCCTGTGCCTCAGAGAGCCCCGAGGTGATGTGTCACTGATGTTATAAGTTGACTTGCTCTTATTTGTCTGCTTTTTGCTGGTACTTCAGTGTGCCTGGTTTTTTTCCTCCACCCCCAGCCTCTTCCACACTCCCTCTCTCCAGCTCTAATTCCTTCTTTCTCATACTCTTGGCTCTTTTCCTCTCTTTTTCTGTCTTTCTCTGTCTCTCACTCGTTCTTTCTCTCGCTTTATGTCTCTCCCTTTTTCTGTCTCCTTTTTCTCTCTCACACTATTTCTGTTTTTTTTCTGTCACACTATTTATGTGTTTTCTCTCTATACCTCTTTCTCTCTGCTTTTCTCTCCCTCCCTCTTTCTGTCTTTTTTCTCTCTCCCTTTTTCTCATGCACACTATTTCTGTCTTTTTTCTTTCTCCCTCTTTCTATCTCCTTTTCTCTCTCTCTCAATATTTCTGTCTTTTCTCTCTCCCTCCTTCTGCCTCCTTTTCTCTCTCTCTCCCTCTTTCTGTCTCCTTTTTCTGTTTCTCTCCCTTTTTCTGTCTCCCTTTTCTTTCTCTCACTCTTTCTGTCTCCTTTTTCTCTCTCACACTCTTTCTGTCTTTTCTCTCCCTCTTTCTGTCTCCTTTTTCTTTCTCTCCCTCTTTCTGTCTCCTTTCTCTCTCCCTCTTTCTGTCTCCTTTTTCTTTCGCTCCCTCTTTCTGTCTCCTTTTTTCTCTCCCTCTTTCTGTCTCCTTTTTCTTTCGCTCCCTCTTTCTGTCTCCTTTTTTCTCTCTCCCTCTTTCTGTCTCCTTTCTGTCTCCCTCTTTCTGTCTCCTTTTTCTTTCTCTCCCTCTTTCT
>BRDA01005699.1:40220-77893 GCA_036984385.1 Crenuchus spilurus | reverse complement strand
CTTTTTCCTCTGTCTTTGTCCCTCTCTCTTTTTCTCCGTCTTTTTTCTCTCTCCCTCTTTCTGCCTCTTTTTCTCTCTCCCTGTTTCTGTCTCCTTTCTCTCTCCCTCTTTCTGCCTCTTTTTCTCTCTCCCTGTTTCTGTCTCCTTTTTCTGTCTTACACACTATTTCTGTCTTTTTTCTCTCTCCCTTTTTCTGTCTCATTTTTTTCTCTCACACAAGTTCTGTCTTTTTTCTCTCTCCCTCTTTCTCTCTCCTTTTCTCTCTCTCACTATTTCTTTTTCTCTTGCTCTCTCCATCTCACTATCTCTCCCTCTTTCTCTTGCTATCTCACACTTTCTCTGTCTTACTGTTTGTCACTCTTTCTGTCTGTCTCTCTCTGTTGTTTAATCTTTCTTTCTGTCTCTCCATTGTTCTCTGTCCCTCTTTCTCTCTTTCTTTCTGTCTCTTTTTCTCTTTCTTCCTCTCTTTCATGGTTTCTCTCTGCCCCCTCACTCTCTCTCTCTCTCTCTCTCTCAGTTCTCTGGTATCTGTAGATAAACTCTGTAGAGCTCTTTTGGAGTCCTGTTGGCTGACTGCCAGGCTTGTTAAGCACTTAATTAGACACACCTGTGATGATTTAGCTCACGAGCAGCATTGTGTGATGTGTGATACACTTATTGTTTAAACTGTAAACAACATGCAGGCCCATGTTCAGATGTTGTGTGATTATTGCATTAATATGCGCTTGCTTTGTGCTAATGACGTGACCCTCTTTCTCTTCTCAAGTATTGAAGAATGTTCTGGACTTTGGAGCCATTTGCCTGTTGAGTCTCGTCTGATGTATTTCCACATGTTCTTTGTTGTAAATGCTGCCTCAATCCTTCAAAATTGCTTCCTGCAGAAGAACAAAACCCTACATGCACCGCCTTCCAACAGATCGCCCTGTTTCTTTTTCAAATGTCATCTTCTTCACTTCTGACTCTCTCTTACTAATTCATCAGTGCGATTGAAAGACACTGTTATTATTGTTGCTGTAGCTCAGGCTCCCTCCCCACTGATTCATCGGGGTGTCACTCATGCACACCTAGTCTGAATCTAAAGCCACTTGTTCCTCATGAAGCCTTTTGCTGCCTCTTTTCAGCTCCTTGTTTTCTAATTACACACCCCATATGATTCTTTGTCCTCTGTAATTACCAACTTCGATCTCTGCCATTTCCCTTGGTGCCTCTCTCTCCTCCTTCTCGTGCCATTTTGCCCAATTTCCCTCGTTCCATCTCTCTCTCCTTGTTCCTTCGCTCTCCTATTGTTTCCTCTATTGTGAGTCTCTTTTTCGCTGGGCTCTCAACGCCACTCAGATTCTGACTGATGCTCTCCAGCTCATGCATACTGCTGAGTTAATAACACTGCCAAAGTATCTTTAAATCTATCTTTATATCTATCATATTCACCCCTACTCTTGCTCTCATCTGCGTAGATCCTCAATATGAGCCCCCCTCCCCCCAGTCATTTATGAATCTCACTATCCCATTCGCTTTCATTTCCCCAGTGGCTGAATAAACTGGCCACCATTAGACATTTGCTTATTACTTCTCGATGGCCCCTGCAGGCACACTGCATTTAATGGCACCACTGCCATTTGCAATGTTTCCCTTTTGCCTTCACCATCCATCAAGGCCCAACAGTGCTTTTGCGATACTTTGCCAGCCAGCTACAGTAGCTCGCAGGCACATGCATAGCGATCCATAGCTCTCCAGCAGCTGGCTCTGAATAGGGAGGAGACTGTATCACTGCTTTGTTTAATTAGCAGAGCTATCTGAAATCTATACAACCATTTACAAGTCACAAGCCTCACAAGCAGTGAACGAAATGATCCCAGCTGTCCGTTCCAGGATCTCTTACAACAGCATCCATGTGGTGTGCTGGTAAAAGTGTGGCTAATAAATCAGAGACATGCTATAGGGTTTGGATCAATCACAACTGTGCTATGATTTGTGTGTGACAATGGAACCTGTAGAGGTTATTGTTGGCTTAATGGACAAGGGCAGTGGTTGGACACTACAGCTGCCTGATGGCTGTGTAACTGTATAGTAAGTCTACAGATTAATGCTCTCCTCCAAGTGCATTGAGGCACTTTGAACTCTTGAATGAAGTACATTAATGGAACTGTTGTACTGTTCTGCAACAGTTTTGAAAAGGTTCCAGGTAAGTTCTCCTGTAACGTTACAAAAATAATGTTCTGAAAATGTGGGATGTAATAATAGTTTGCATTACAATATTTTTGCAACGTTTCACACAGAACATTCCCAAAACACTAATGATTTGGGAACATCTGAAGTAACGTCATCCATTCATTTTTTTTGCTTATGAATATCATGACATCACAGCTAATTTAAGTGGCCAGCAGTTCATTTGAGCTGAAGGATATTCAGCACAAACAGTGTAAAGCTAAATCACGTCATGTTTGCTTCATATAATTTTTTTATCTTCTAAGTAATCTGTTTATTTCAAAGTGATTTTCTTTGTGATTGTGGTCAGTATTTTTTTTTACCCAATTTCCCCCCAATGTAGTGGTAGCCAACCAACCCACCCATTCACTGGGACTCTCCCAATCACTTGCAATGTCCCTGACTGCAGGAGGGTGAAGTCAGCCATCTCCTCTTTTCCAACTGCTGCTGATACATTGTCGCTAGGCAGCCAACACGCTCGGAAGAAAGACAGAGCACGGCCAGTTTTGCTCTCTCGAGCCCCAGCTGTTGATGGCAGGCAACATGACTGTGATCCTCTCATCATAGTGTCAACACTTTAGTTCACTGAGCCACTTGGGGTCCCGTGTGGTCAGTATTTTAAACTACTGTAGGTGAGGTCCTCATAATGTTGCAGCAACGTTACTGGAACATGTAAAAACTGTTAAAATAAAAAACGTTGTAGAACATCCAGAAATCTTGAGAGATTGAACATTCTAAAAACCAAATTTGAAGAATTCAGAAAATGTTCTACTAACCAAAAATTGTTAGATGAGTTAATACGCAGAGTTAATACTGAGAAATAAACATCTAACCAATATTCAGAAAAGATGTTCTTCATGTCTTATTTATTTTTATTTATTTCATGTGCAATTTGTGGTTCTCTTTTCTGAGCTCTCCAAGCTGTTCTCGCTTGGTTGAGTGTGACAGATGTGATGTCAGAGTCAGGTCAGAGGCTGACTTTCTGGGTGCTACAGGGATGAACCAGGCTTACATAGCTGCCAGCACACAGGATCCACACCTGTCATCTTCATGCATCAACAAATGCAGTTCCAAAGGCCTCAGGCCCTTCTGAAATGCCCTGCAGGGAAGCTGGAGCTTACCAACCCTTAGACTATGGCAGTAACAGAGATAGTATAGTGGCAGGGTCGGATTCAGGCCCTTGGCAAAGTGGTCCCAAGGCATGATGTCTAAGATGCATGCAGGCTTTATGCAGTAACTGCTGTAAATATGTTTATTGGGGCAAAAAGCAGGACTATGTGAAGGACTCTTCCTGACAGGCCCATTCACAAAGTAAAATAACATACTTTACTATCGAATATTTAATGATAAATTGACCAATAGAAAAGATCCAAAATTGCATGGAATACAATTAGATGATTAGATGTAATTGTTTCTCCACTTTCTGACTTTAGGCTCTGCCAGTATAGTGAGAAAATTTAGCTTGTTAAGATTTCTTGAAACAAGAAAAAAAATCTTGCCCTGTAAACTACCTTGTACTCTCAAAAACCAGTAAAAATTATCAATATATGGCAATATAATTAGATTTAAGCCAGATTCACTCGATCAAATATCATAAGAATGATCCATAAAATGCCAAAACTAGCATATTAATTTTGTTTTAAGCATTTTCATAAAATTTTTGATGCACTTTACACTCAATACAGAGTTTAAATAAACCAAAAAAATATTTTAAAGTCTATCTAATTTAAGAATGTGATACTTATAATAAGGTAATAAGTATTAATATTATTAATATTAATAATAAAATCTGCTCTGTGATGGACCTGAGGGGTCCTGAGCATTGAGTTTTCCTGCATGCTCAGTAGAGCTGATAAAATGAGCATCATTTTTAATGAAGTGGCCAGTCAATGTTTGTAATCAGATTATAAATGTAAAAATGTTTGTTTTTAGACTGTTGTAGTAATGTTTTGCCTCTGTTATAGAAACAATGCACTCTGCCACAATTAAAATAATCCCAATAAAAAACTTTTCAGTGACATAAAATGTCATCAGTTTTTTTGGAAAATATATTAAATCTTGTATTTCTAGTCTTGTATAAGTCTTAATTAAGAACTATGTATTCTTAATTTTAGTGAGGTTGTCTTGAATTTTTTTACACTGGAGAGCCTTGAAAACTTTCAGTAATATAAAATGAATTTGTTTTTATTATTTCATTTTAGAAAGTTCTTAAAATTAGAAACAGAATCTTAATAAGATAATCATAGACAACGTTTCTACAAACTAGAATATTGATCTAACACATACAAGTCAGTTATTCTTAAATGAAAAAAAACAAGACTTATTATTGACTTTCAATATTTTCTTGCTTGTTAAGATTAAATTTTTTGCAGTGCCTAAAACTCCAAACAACAGCACATCCATTATAAAGAGAGGTGAGACCTCTCTAACTGGACTTACACTAGTGCAGTATGTAAAATATGACATAAAAACAATAACTCGTTGATTTTGTCTGTTTTAACATATCAAACCTCTCAACATAAATATTGTGACATGTCTGTTCATATTGTGATATTTGTGCAGTATTGCCCATCCTGGTACACCATTCCTTGAGGAGTCGGGATATTAAACTGGTGCATATTTGTCGTTTTGTATCGACGCTGTAGTGTTCCACTTGGGACGTGTCTGAGCTGTAGGGAGGTGTGAGGAGTTGTGCTTCCCGCCTGTTACCAGCCAGACAACCTGAGCCAACCTGCTCCCCAGCCACTGCCTGCAATCCCATTCTCACATTCTGATAATAAACCGTGTAGTGACAGCTGTCATGGGACCGACTCCCCCCACCCGCCCGTTATGCATGCGTGTGTGTACTGTAAGTGTTTGTAGGCCCCGTGCTTGTGTGTGTGGGCTTCTGTCTCAGTAGGCCACCACTGTGGTGTCAGTTAGAAGTCAGCAGCGCAGCTTGTCATGCACTCACACTTACACACACACAGTAGAGCAGGAAGAGCAGTGCCCCCAGCCATATTCACGAGGCAGTCCTCTCTGCTGCTGAAAGCAGAGCTAATGCAGGTTATACAGATAGAGAAGCAGCTTCAGATCAGTAGCAAACAAATCAGAGTCGAGTCAGGTGCGTTGCAGCACCTGGGGACAAGCTGACGCGACCAAGTGGGAGGAGTGCTGAATATGCATGACATGCTACCGTGGTGCTTGATACGGTGTCTCCTGCCGTTCTTCCTGAAATGCAGTGCCCCCTGGGAGTCGTATTTCCCAGAAGGCCTGGCAGAACCCCAGAACTTCAGCCCACTGGATAATTACGAGAAAGTGGCAATCCTCCTTGCTTGGGAGGGACAGATGGCTGGATGGCTGCAGTATCAGCAGAATATGACGCTGGCTGCCGTAGCCAGTTTTTTTATCCATCACAGTGCTACATTAATTTACAATATCCCTGTGCGTGGTTTAATAAATGACTTTGGCAGTGTGTGGTGGAATTGTGATCACAGAATGAAGCGTGAACGGTATTTGTGAAGGCGTTGTCTCAGGACTTTGAAGGTCCGATAATTGCTTGGCATACAAATGGAAGGCTGTGGATGAGTGTGTGTGAGCCATTGGACTGGCTGTGTGTGTGCGTGCAAGAGGAAGCAAGGGACAAAATGAAGAGGGTAGCACTGGCCAGTCCTGGCCTGGCCTCTGTAGATTGTGGTCTGGTTGTGTGTGAACTGGACTGGAAACTGCTGTTTCTGAGTCACTGGCATTATGTAACCCAGCAGACAACTAGCATTTGGTTCAGAAAAAATGTCAATTTTGGAGAACCAAAGATTACAAGTATGGTTCTATTATAAGTGCTATAATTGATAATAAAAAAACAATAAAAAATTCTGCATAAATCTAATTCATATTGCTGAGCTCATTGGTAAATGCTCAGCAGTGGGCAGCACATTATATGTACGGTATCTAGGATATGCAGCAATAGCACTGCAGCAGACAAATCCCATCAAGGACGCAAGCTCTCAAGGTTTTCTCCATAAAAGAGAGAAGTGCTTTTCTACGTTATATTCAATCCATCGACTGCAGGCAGTGCAGCTACGTGGACATTACAAAGTGTGCTGCTCCATTTCTCCCTGTGGAAGATGCTACCGTTTACTCCCCACCGCGAGATCAAAGTGTGAACACCCACCAGCCTCATGGCACAGTCAGGGTTCCTCTCAACAACTATCGTCAGCTCTGACATATGACACTTCCCTACTGTGCCACTTAGCAGTTCACATCCCCCTGTGTGGCCCAGAGTGCCCTGCTGGGCTGGGGTTGAATTCATTATCTTCGACTGAAGCTCCCTCGTGGGTGGAAGTATCCAACTCTTGGGTTGTGGCCAGCGAGCCAGAGGTTTGAGCAGCAGGGGCCATACTTCAGCACACATTGATTGACAGCAAGAGTGTGGATGTCTATGGAAAATGCCAGCTGAATGTCCTTCATGATGCCAGGAGAGGCCCCAGTGTCTGACAAGAGTGAATCATTACAAACAGTGCTGTGTTTCAGCCTAATTTCATTTCTTACACTGTTATAATTCCATGTCCAGTAACTGCAGCCTTTTGTAGTTGGTTCACCCAGCTTTCTCCTCCCCGCATCCCTCATTCCACTTTTTGGCACGTGTGCATGCCTCTGTTGTTCTTATAATGAGGTCCAGAGCTGCTGGATGCCAGTCTTAAGCTCTGTCTGAAATCTCATACTTCTACTCTAAATAGTATGCCAAAGTAGGACTCCAGAATGATGAATGTGTCCAAAAACAAGGATGCCTTATTACATTCAGTACATAGGAAAATCCTAATTGTATGAACACTTATCCAGTGGTTTAAATACGGTCAGTGAGCTTTGTGAATGATGAATTATTACTTAATTAAATATTAATTCTTAATAACAGTGAAAACTTACTGAAAAAATACTTCATTCAGTGCATTTCTTTGAATGAGACTAGATAAATTGCTTGTTACTGCATGAAGTTTTTAGTTTAGAATAGATTAAACTTTTTGCCAGTTGCAACCAACGTTCGCATTTTACTCATCCGTGCAGTGAAACACACAAACACACTCACACACACAGTGAACACACTAGGCTGTGAGAACATGTGCTCGTAGTGGTGGGCACTACCGACGGTGCCCAGGGAGCAAGTGGGGGTTAGGTGACTTGCTCAAGGGCACTTCAGACATGAACTGCATGAGGACCCGGCGACCAAAAGGCAGTATTGGAATACAAATTGAATGTGTGTTGATTGTTGGTTGCAGTCCTTTGCAAAGAGAGCTGAGCTGTGCTGGTGAAGGACGACGTCTTAGAAAATCTGAATTATGTGTCCCAGAATTATGAGTCATAAAGTCCCTTCAGTGCTGTGCACCCTGAAACAATGATTTTTGTTCCAGAAATCCGAAAGCACCTACATTCTTCTGTTCAACAGTAAGTTCTGTAATCAGCTGTTATTATATTGTTATTTCTCATATTTCTTCTTATTCTCCAGTTTTTACATTAAAATATCTCAAACTGCTTAACAGGCTCTGTTCAAACTGTGTTTTGAAGGTCTTGGCAGTGAAAGGTGATCTGTTGTGTGTATTTTTGGATTTTTCAGATTTGTAGTTTTTAATAAAATTACAATAAAAAAAATCCCATAGACAAAACACAAGTATGGCCCCTCTTCTCTCTCCCTCTTACTCCTTACACCGCCATATACACACTAACACTTAAGAGCCCAAGGATGCTGTACATGGTTCTATACAGAAGCCTTTTGAAAATGGTTCTACGTAGCACCAAAAATGGTTCTTGTTATTACAAACTTGACATCGTAATGATATCAGAATGCTTTTAGGTGCTATATAGAACCCTTTCATAAAAGGTCTGTATAGAACCATCTACAGCACATTCTTCATCAATCTACAGAACCTTTCACCATGCAAAGAACTTTTTTGTTCTTTGAGTGTTCATTGTTCTATATAAAACCACTTTCTTTACTAAAAAAACTTTTGAAGAACCATCAGTTTTAACGTCAGCCTGAGTGAATGTGTAGAGCTTGAAGTGGTGAGGCTCAGTCTTTTTGTCCCAAATTCACCTGAAAGCCTTGCTAAGTAAACAGGAGGACAGTATGTTCTACTGTTCCAAATAAGTATGTGCTTTGCATTACTCTGATGCAACCTTTGTTATCTTCGTGCACCAGGTGTGTTCCAATTATGTCCACACAGTGGCACGTGACATGATTCTCCAGCCTGAAAGTGAATGAATGGGGATGGCCTTGAAGGTGGTGGTGACATGCTTAGCACTAGAGTTCATCTCCGCCTCTTCTCCTTCGGCTGGTGAGATGCTTATTGGGGTTGACAGATGAGGGCACTTGTCGTCGTCTGTGTTTAAACCCTGTTGGCTGTAATGGGAGGCAACGCAACATCTCAGGTCTTTTATGGAGGGAGGCAGGTGGGCTGAGGACAGCAGAGGCAAACAAGAGGGAGCATAGGGAGAGAGATAGAGATACAGAACCAGAGTGGAAGACTGAGAAAGGGATGAGGGCGTTGAGAGGAGGCAGCGGTGCTGGCGAGGGCCACTGTCACGACCAATTCACAGCAATCTCCCACTTGGCCAAATCATATTGGAGCAGAGCTTTGTCTGTGATAGGTTCCACGTGCTGTCAGTCATGTGACCGTGGCCGTGCTGTTCATTGGAGCATATGTACGGGCCGCCCCGCCTCCTTGTCAGAGTGCTATAAATAGGTGGAGAGAAGGCCCCAGGCTCCCACTATAATGAGATTAAATCCAACCAGCCTCGGCTCTGAGTGTATATCGAGTATGACTTCAGCTTCTTCACTACATTCCTCTGCCGACGAAGGGCGACGTCAAGGCCATCAATTGCATTCGCATGCAATGCGCACATTCGCCACAGCATACATGCCTCCAAGATTGTTTGTGTGCTCATGTGTGGCTGGATGTAGATTTGATAAGCGTACAGCCTTTGGGAATCTATTAGCTTACAATATTTGTCTCCAGGGAGCGGCATCTTCTTGTGCTAATGCTCATGCACTTGCTAAATCCTTCTTAATTTCTTCTTCCTAAAGCATCAGCGCAAAAAAAAGCTGTCTTTTATTCGTCAACTGATTATGTTTAAGAGGGCTAGAATGATAAAAGCAGAGTAGTTAGAGCTTGTCTCAGAAGGGAAAGTTAATTAATTACTCTTACAGGCAAAATTCAAACTGGAAATGTTAATGCGGTAACTGTATAAACTCAGGGGGGGCACGGTGGCTTAGTGGTTAGCACGTTCGCCTCTCAGCGCTGGGGTCTTGGGTTCGATTCCCCATCTGAGCGGGGTTTTCATGTTCTCCCCGTGTCTGCGTGGGTTTCCTCCGGGCTCTCCGGTTTCCTCCCACAGTCCAAAGACATGGAGGTCAGGTGAACTGGGTACTCTAAAAAAAAATTGTCCGTAGGTGTGTCTGTGTGTGTGTGTGTGTCACCCAGCGATGGACTGGCGCCCTGTCCTGGGCTTAGTTGAATAGTGTAATGCCCTGCCCTGCGCCCAGTGAGGGGGTGGGGGACTAACCGCGACCCTAATAAGGATTAAGCGGGTGTGATAATGAATGAATGAATGAATGTATAAACTCAGTATAAAAAATTATAAAATAAAAACTAGTCTTCTGATACATATGTGGTGAGCGTAAAATATGTTATTACATGCAGAACTAAAAAGGTTAATTATATGATGCCTGTGTGGAAAAGTATATGTGATGTGAGAGCAGAACATAGAGCTCTACTGCAGGACTTGTAACTAAACCTACAGCAAGACATTGTAAGGAAATTGGCCACCTCATGTCTGTGCCATGTGTGTAAGCTCTCTGGGTTATAGTGAATGCTGCCAGAATGTAGCAAAATCTTTATTTAAATGAAAGTGCTGGTGGTTCAACACTTGTGTTATGCAAGTATTGCAACTATGGCAGCTGAGAAGGCCATTCTTTGTGTTCTTTTCAAAGAGTATTTGGAGCTTGATGAAGTGGGTTTAAATATGTGTTTAATGCTTAAACAAAACAGAAAATGTTACGGTCACAGCCTTTGCCATCCAGATGAGCAGAACTGCATTTGTAGAGGAATTTAATAGAACCAATTGTGTGCATTTAGTTGCTGATTGGGCAACACTGATAATAGAACCATCAAACAAGCAGAAAATGTAACTTTACACTTATACAGTATAGTGCCTTACTTAATACCCAAGGATGCTTTACAATCAACACACTCCACTTACACACACTGGTGAGAAGCGGCAGCCAGTTGCGCACAGTGTACTCTCAACCGGAAGCGACCGTCCACCTGGAGGACTGCATCGAGCACTAGGGGGATCACCCAGGACAGAGTGCCAACCATATCTGGGCATACATGCATACATACACACACATCAGAGTAATTTTTAGAGTAGCCAAGTTACCTGACCTCCATGTTTTTGGACTGTGGGAGGAAACCCACGCAGACACGGGGAGAACATGGAAACTCAGCTCAGATGGGGACTCAAACCCAAAACCTCAGCGCTGAGAGGTGAACGTGCTAACCACTAAGCCACCATGCCGCCCAAGTAAATACACCTTAAAATCTCAACAAGACCTACCTCAAATAAACAAGTAATATAAGGGCCATATTGGTTGTGTAGGCCTCCCATTTGTTTGATATTATCATGACTTTGTTTATGAGTTAAGCTTGTTGCAATGTCTGAATTAGTGCAACCAAAGATGACCAACTTTTGAGTTCTGTCAGTTTCAAAAATTTGAATCTCAAAAGTGTGACCCTTCCTACGAGGCTCTACCACCTACCAATGAAGATATAATGTGAAAACCTCACAGAACATCTACAAATACAGTGATGGTCACAACAAAAGGCAAACAAAAAGTTGGAGTTGGTGAACTGTGGCAGCAGAGAGGATGTATCTTTAAAAATATTTATATAACTTCAGAATCACTTTGCAGGATGAGCTTTCCAAACTGTACCCAGTCATGAACAGCTCCAAAATTGTTCTTTACTTCTGGAAGTGCAATTTCTCAAAGCATAGCATTACAACTGTTATGCTGAGGGTTGTATAATTGCAGGTAATTACAGGTATATCGTTAGAGAGTCTTTGTAGTACATTGTACACTCTGATTGTAAAAACAAATGGTATCACTCATTCTGACAGACAATACCAAGATTTTACTGGAATCATCTCATACAGTTTGCCATTTAACAATATTATAAGACCACTGTATCTTGTAAGATCTCACAGTCTATAGCCAGGTTTAGCCTCATAGCTTAAAGCCCAATGTTGAGGACTGTCCAATGCTGCTCATTTTCCAGTTAACGGCTTTGACTTTGGGCTTAAGTTATCTGGCTAAACTGACAAATCAAGCTTGTGAAATACCCCCCTGTTGAAGGCCTGTGCTGAAATGTTGGCATAAAATAAAATTGACAGTCTCCAGTCAAGTGATCCCGATTTTCCTTTGTCTTCAAATTATTTGCTTTTAGTGAGCACCTTGTTAGAGAGTAAAGCTGCAGCAGATCCACTACTTTTTATTTGTCATTTGCCTTCTATTCCATACTGTTAGTGTCATTCCTTTCTGACAGGACACAGACACATATCTCCAAAGCCTTGGCTCTTCGCAGCTTAACTAGATGTGTCCACATAGCACTTAATTATCTACATATGCATATTCATATTCATAGTTATATGTTGTTTGTTTATTTATCTTAAACACTTATTTGTTGTGCAGGCTGATTACTTCGGTGATTGGTGGCTGCTTAATTTGCACATTTACCTTTTTGGAATAATGAACTTGTCTGCCTATTACAATGCTTTTACTGGAGCCGTGTTGCATTTGTCATCAGACCTCAAGATGGATGCATATCTAATATGCCATTAGGGTGATTAAGTAAGTTTTTTTCTTCACCTTTAATCATGATCTGCCAATTCTCATTAGGGTGCAAGCACTGTTCTCAGCAAGCATGAGTGAGTGAGCGTATGTGTGTGTGACAATGTGCCTGTATGTGCAAGCAGGACTGAGTATTTGCATTAGCCTGGGGATGGAGTGGGAGACATCCAGTCTGTTTGGCCATAATGCTGGTACTCTGCCCGTGTTTGCCCGTGACTACATACTAGAACAGCCTGACAGGAGAGAACCTCTTATCTTATAGCTGGCCAGGCCTATTGGGGTGTTTCTCTCTACTGGCCAGGCATCAGCAACTAAGCATTTATCACCACACTCTGTCCTCAGAAACACTTTGACTTTTTTTTTGTTTTTAAGCAGTAGGGAATGCCCAGTGTAGTATGTGCCACCAATCTGGCAAGTCATAACCCGGCATAAACCGGATTCTTCTAGAGTTTGGCATCACATCACTCTGTCTTGTGACCAAGGAAACGATTGAGTGGTACTGTACTCAGTGATTGGGAAAAGGAGGGCACCTTCCTTTAATGTGCTTTCAGTCCAGTTATGATTTGATCTTTTGGATGAGAGCAGACATGACTGACTTCTCAGCCAAATTGGTAAAATGACTATCACCATGTTGAAAAGTTGTTGCATTGCATTTTGTGTATCCAACAATAATAAAAACTAGTTGTCCATCTGTATGCCCACTGTGCATGACAGGGCCGAGGATGAAAATATTACAGTCTACATTATAGTCCACTGCAGGTTAGCATGCTAAACTCCTGTTGAGCATGTTAATGTTAGCAATGTGGCTCATTAGTTTGCAGTGACTTTGGACAAACTACTAGAACACATAAATAAAGTGCCTTAACCACAGAAAAGGTGACAGATGTCATAAAAATTATATCTAATAATTAAATAAGGTGATTGTATATGTCAGGATATTACACCTGCAGAAACATGTCGGGGTAGTTTTAGGTCTTTGATGGAGACTAAATGGGCACTCGTCTGCTCAATCTTTCATTATTATATAAACATACAGGGGTTAGACAATGAAACTGAAACACCTGGTTTTAGACCACAATAATGTATTAGTATGGTGTAGGAATTGCAGCCAATACACCATCAATTCATCTTGAGAATGACATATACAAGTCCTGCACAGTGGTCAGAGGGATTTTAAGCCATTCTTCTTGCAGGATAGTGGTCAGGTCACTACGTGATGCTGGTGGAGGAAACCGTTTCCTGACTCGCTCCTCCAAAACACCCCAAAGTGGCTCAATAATATTTAGACACAAAGACTTGCTGTCTTGGTCACAGATGCGCCAGCAAGACGTGCACCAACAATTTGTCCTCTTTTGAACTCTGGTATGTCACCATAATGTTGTGTGCATTGTAATATACTATATAACTGTGCTCTTACCTGCTAACGGAACCTTCATACTCTGCTCTTACTGGTCCAATTTAGCCATGAAACCTCCCCTACTAACATGACAGCTGTTTCAGTTTCAGTGTCTAACCCCTGTATATTGTTGATTGGCAGTTACATAATTTAATTGCTTACCTGATTGGCCATAGGATTTGGGCCAAAATAAGTATAGTATTCTTCATATATAACATTAAATTGGTGAATATCTCAGAATATGTATTTAATGGCAGTCAAACTTGAGGGGCTGCTTTTAGCAGAAAATAAAAAATAAAATAATAAAATAAAGATAAAAAATAGCAGGGACACAATGCAACATACTCTTTGGGGAAAACAGACAATTTTCTAATCTAAACTGTTAGCTGGTAGCTAGCAAGCTGATGTAAAAGGTCACTCAGCATAACAAATATAAAACATGTGTCAATACTTTTGATAGTTTTGATAATATATCTATATATTTACAAAGTAGATTAGATTAGATTCAACTTTATTGTCATTGTGCAGAGTTCAGATACAGAGTCAATGAAATGCAGTTAGCATTGAACCACAGTGCAATGTTCAGTGTTATTTACATAAAATGTAGTAAGTAATCATTGAAATTGTACAGTGAGTTGTAAATTTTAAGTCTATTAATTCATTATTAATTTTATGTCTATTGCAAATAAATAATATATACATTATTAAGAGAGTACATATGTGTAAAGTAGCAGATATGAAGTACATGAACAATGCAGAGGTGTAAGGATGCAGTTAAGTGGCTGTGCAATGATATAGTTTGAGTTAAAGTGGTGATGCTGAGTTCAGTAGGGTCACAGCCTCAGGGAAGCTCAATTAATCCAAATGTATTTATAAATCACCTTGTACAACTGACATTGTCACAAGAAGCTCTTCCTGAGCCTGCTAGTGCATGAGCGGAGGCTCCTGTAACGTCTGCCAGATGTTTTGATCTGTTAGTTGCTTTTTTAGGATTATACAAAGCTGTGCTTGCTAATTGGTCCCGACTAACTTTAGCCATATTTGCATTTTTAGGTTACAGTATTCCTTTAAGTCTCCTCTTCTTTTCAGCGTTTCGAGGTATTTTCATTTGTTTCTTTTTCATCTCACATACCCATTCCTTTTTGTCACAAACCTTATTTTCTTTTCATACACGTTTTATGTTTCTACAGACGTTCTGTCATTTCTCTTCCTGCTCAGAGGCATGTCTTATACAAGCCTTTTCATTTTTAGGGCTGGGTAGGGACAGTACACAGTTTTGGCCAGAACAGAATGTTTTTAAGCATGCTGAATGCTGCACACAGTAAGGCTTTTTAAAGCCTGGCTTATTGCCATCTTGTGAGCTCTGTCTAATGAGCCCAATTCACTGAGCACTAACAAACAGGTAGGCCAGAGTATTGCCTGCATCCACTGTGCTGCCTCACTGGCATTAGTCCTTCCATATTGAAGGTAAAACATTATCCCTGAATGCCTGAATGCATCACAGAAATGATTACTTATACATCTTGTTTGACAAATCATTGCCACTTTGTTTGCTAGGAAAGTTCAGGAAGGTTTGGAGGTAGTGCTATTAAAGTAAAGGTTCCTACAGTATTCTTTGCTTGAATCTACAGAGGTTAGACAATGAAACTGAAACAGCTGGTTTTAGACCACAATAATTTATTAATAGGTGTTGGGCTTCCTTTTGTGGCCAATACAGCGTCAGTTCATCTTGGGAATGACATATACAAGTCCTGCACAGTGGTCAGAGGGATTTTAAGCCATTCTTCTTGCAGGATAGTGGTCAGGTCACTACGTGATGCTGGTGGAGGAAACCGTTTCCTGACTCGCTCCTCCAAAACACCCCAAAGCGGCTCAATAATATTTAGACACAAAGACTTGCTGTCTTGGTCACAGATGCGCCAGCAAGACGTGCACCAACAATTTGTCCTCTTTTGAACTCTCATAACAACACCCATAATGTTGTGTGTATTGTAATATTTTGAACAAAACTGTGCTCTTATCTGCTAACTGAACCTTCACACTCTGCTCTTACTGCTGCAATTAATGAAGATTGGCCACCAGACTGGTCCATGAAACCTCCCACACTAAAATGACAGGTGTTTCAGTTTCATTGTCTAACCCCTTGTATGTGGTTATATGACAAAACATTCATTTGTATAGATCTGTACGTTATGTGGATGTTCTTCACTCATGTGAAAAATAGTTATTCATCAAACCACTGAAAGGTTTTTAGGGAACTAAAAGTGAGATGGAAGTCAGCAAAACATGTTTAAATGACTGAATCTCAGCTTTTTGTTATCTCTCTCATTTGGAATACTCTTATTTTATTGCTTATATTCCTGGAGGTCGTGTAACTTAATGCTTGCACATTCTATGCATTTTACAAATGGCCAAACTTAGTGGAAATGACTAAGTTTTCTAAAAATGAAAATGGGGTACAGGGTGAAGCTTTGGTGAATTCTGTGAAACCTGAGATGCTGTGATGATCCTGGTGATGTGTGGATATACAGAAGAGACAAACGACTTGATAGTGAACCCAACAGATGATTTATTTACCAAACTAAAGAACGAATGTTAACCAAACACTTACTACCACAATAACATTCAGCACATCCAATGACCAACACAGCAGTGAAACACAAAGCAGACTTTATATTAAACATAATTACATAATCTATAAACATAACAAGGAACAGGTGCATAGAGAAACATGATGAGACAGGCCGTGGACAGGAATGACTTAACCAAAATGGGGCACATGTAACCTCAGGGCAGACAGGGCAGAGGTGGAGCTAGGGGCTTGGCTGAGGCAGGAACATGACAGATGCTTTCTCACATCAGTGGTTTTTAATGCCAGTAGCTGTATTTTGGTAAGAACCAAACTAATTCTGCAGTGGAATTGTAGAATACCAAGATGCCTTTGCAGTTACTGAAGAAGGCTAAAATTGAAGCTACCAAGGTGTCCCCTCCAACCCAGAGAGACAGCTCCCAGCCTTAGGAAAATGGCACGCATTCAACCATGACTCGTACTTCCCTCCCAATCACAGCGTGGTCATTTGTGTTCTTGAGGACCGGCGGCTGCAGGAGGCTTTGACCTTTAAGTTTGTTTGACACTCATCTGGAGCTCCATTTAGTTTGAACGTCCTTTGTTTTTTGGATCTTTATGAGTGTTGTGAATAAAGCAGCCGGGTAGCTGTGCGGTTTCTGTAATCCTGTCTGCTTATTTTCCTCACTTCAGCAGTTCCACCTCACACACTCTGTCACACTGTGTTATCTGCTAGTTCTGTTCTCATCATAAATATCACTTGAATCATGATGTACATCAGTATTAATGTAGCGCTCGGCTGAGCTTTCTTATAAGGCCATCCATCAGCGCGGAGAGCGATATGGATGGAGGAAAAGATAGCAGTTTACCTTCTGTGGATTGGCAAATTACTGAATAAACTGAAAGATGGACGTACATGGAGGAAATTCAAGACATAAAGAGCTCACAGACAGAGCGAGACGAGAAGAGAGACAAAAGAAAGATACTTAAACAGACAAAAGTGATAGAAATATGAAGCAGTCAATGCAAATATGATGTCTATGAAATGAGAGCCCATTTCTGGATGCAGATCATATCCAGCATTGCCATCCCTAAAATAAGATCATTACATTATAATACACTTAATCCAGAAAATATCTCTTCATAATTAAACAGCAACCAGCAAACATGTGAGATGTAACCTATACAGCTGTATTATATTGTTTTGGGAAAATGATGCCCTGTCGGGAATATTGGACACAACAAACTAAAAATCAGAGTTTGGTGTAAGAATGTGAATTCTCTCATTGTGGTCTTTCCTTTGAAATCCAGTATAATGGCTGTTATTCTGATAGATGCTGGGTAGACACAAAGAAAGTGATTTGAGGAGACCTTTGCAGTGGGAGATATTTTAGCCCTAGCAAATTTGCTAGAGATAGAGTGAGAGGAGAGAGAGAGACAGACATTACAGGTTTCTGCATTCTAGAAAAGCTACCCTTAAAAAGTCAGATTCGATTGCTTACATCACATATACACTGGTCAGCCATGTCAGTAAAACCACCTTCATATTTCTTGATATTTTCTTGTTGACTCCACTTGCTGTACAGGATATCCATCTTTTTCTCTGTGTTCTTTCTCAGCTCCCTTTCACTCAGCTAAACATTTTTTAGCTCATCTGTTGCTGCCCAGTGTGAGTTGGTTATCCACTAATCCTTCATTAGAGATCAAAGGATGCTGTCTACAGGTCAGTGTTGACTGGATATTTTTGTTTGGTGGACTATTCTCAGCTCGAGTGTGTTTGATCCACACATACATACACTAACATACATCCATGTCAACATCACCGCAGTGCTAAGAATGAGTCACCATCTAAATAATACCTGCTCTACGGGGGTCCTGACCATTGAAGAACAGGTTGAAAGGAGGCTAATAAAGCATACAGAGAACCAGGTGGACTACAGGTGGTCTGTAATTGTAGAACTACAAATTGCAACTATATGTTCAGTGTACAGTGAGTGCAGATACCAGGATGTGCTTGTAATGTTATGGCAGATAGGTGTATATAAGCTATGTGTACAGTATATACATACTTAATGCTCTACTTGCCTCAGGGAGAATCCATACAAGACAAAACAATCCACACGCCGAACTTCTTTCTCTCCCTAATGACTGTTTTTACTTCCTCTATTACCAGGATAATTTCTATGCCATTACATTTCCTTATTAATCTTTAGCTATATATTTAATACGTGCGTAGGTGTGTACGTATATTTTTAACATATTTTAACACGTAGCACCATAGGCTGTGGAAGTCTGTTTTAAATCACAGCGCTCCAGGCTGTTTTGGGGGCAGCTTTCTAGGGCATCCTGATGTTTCAGAAATAACAATTTCTCAAAACTAAGCGGCTGATTATGGGCACGTAATCAGATGGAAGAAAATACGAACTATACAAATGAAAACATCACCCACATTATTATCCTGCTATTTTCTGCATTTAGCTTGTATGTAGTTTCGTCACTGTAATTGCTTATATTATATCAGTTAGCATTCATAATGTGTTTTTAATACCCCGCCACCATATCAGTATGTCTTCCAAATTTGCTGCGACAAATCGATTGTGAAGGTTGCCATATTAGATAAATCTCATTAATAAATTGGCCACAGAAGAATAGAGATGAAAACTGAGATACTGTAGGTCACCACGTAACATATTCTGATGCAACTTATAGAAAAAAACAGTATATTGCAGGGTAGACAGATAGATACAGTCCATAGAAATATTTTAGTTTTGTTTACATTTTCTGCTCCAGCCTTAATATTCAGATATTAATTTTATAATTTGAACTGCAGAAACATAATGAGCATGTAGTTTGACAAATTGTGAACAACACAACTTCAATATTTTAATTGTGATTAAGTCACAAAATCACTGAAGATTTTGCTTAAATAATTCTCCAAAAATCTCAAAAATGAATGCAAAATTCATTTATTGTAGCAATAAGCTACCACAGTCATCCAGCTAGAAGTTGTTGTAAACCAGCTGGACAAAAATTGTAACCTGTGCCATGATAGAAAAGTGAAACATTTCCACATGATCTGTGAAATATGGTGGAGGTAGTATTTTAGTTTGAAGCTTCCAGTAGAATCATTTTTGATGCTATGATGCTAGTGATAGTGGCTATGATAATGATGCTCAAGCACAGCTGAATGCATCAGAACTCATGAAAGATGACTCACCTATGAACTAGATACAAAGCATATTGCTTTGAGAAATATTTTTCTCAGGCAGAAAGTGAAAATGTTCTGCTCATCCCCTTATCTAAATCCTACACCACATGCATTTCATATGCCGAGATTGAGACCCCAAATGGCTCCAATAAAGGAGACTCTAAAGCAACAGTAAGAGAGGAATGTTATAAAGAAAATCCCAGCTTCTGGTGATGTTTGTGCATCACACACTTCAGGTTGTCATGATATGTAAATGAGATGCATTAAATGTGCCTTCCTTTAACCTGCGGACACTTCCACAATGCAATTTAACAGCCGCGTTCATTAATTTTCTTTTTTTTTGTTGGTAGGAATGGCCTTCACAAATGATTAATACCACCTTCATAAGAGAAATAAAAACGTTTTCCATTATATGTTAGAGAAAAACATATCCAGAACTGTTACTAATGCATTTACAGCATTACGAAATGAAACTCATTTATCATCTGTTCAATATTACTCCCTTATTTGCCCTAAAATGCAGCAACTATATTGTCAACCACATTTTTCTGGGCCATTTCTATTGTTCCATTCAACATTTTATGATGAATAGACCAATAGAAATGGTTCAAAATTACTTGTGTCTAAACTTTCATTACATAAATGTAGATAAAGTCACATTTTTGGATACACGAGGTTTTCTTACAACAGCAATATATAAAATATGTCATAACTGTCCAAAGTCCAATATGGGTAATCATATCACAGACAGATAAATTGATATATAGATCCGCAGACAGATATAAGAACATGAGAAAGCAGGCAGGAGCATGCAGCTGAGGATGAAAACTGAAATGAGTGTGAGATGTGATGGAAAGAGCGATACAGGAAAACATGGAGAGATGGTGGTGGAGGGGAATGCATCACTACAGTGAGACAAAGGTAGCTCTTGATGACTCACTCCCTCTCTCCTTTTCTCTCTCTCTCTCTCTCTCTCTCTCTTTCTCTCTCCAGTCTGGATTAAAATAACAGAGCCTCGGCAGCCCCAGCCTGCAGAGAGGGAGTTACGCGTTCCATCTCAGAGACAGGGTGATAGTCTAAAAATACCCCTCCTCGTGTGGGCTGAACTAGGAGATCAGGACGGGGGCGCAGGCTTGGGGAGATGCATTCCACATTACTGATCTGACATACAGTATACCGTACCGATCCATATATGAGTGTTTTGTGTACTAGTGGAGGCACTACTAGTCAAATGTGAGACAGACTACTCATGCGCCATGAGCCAGGACTGAAAAAAATCCATATTCATGAACGTCTCGTTACTCAGCTCAGGATGTTAATCGTGCCTGTACGTTCGATTTTCACAAAGCCTGCACCTCCTGAAACGGCTTCAGTAATGGCTCTGCCCTTTATTTGAAACTCCAATAGGACCCCTGCCCTCTTGATTATAAATGTCCATTAACCAATAACTTATATGTTTCGCTCATTACACGGGGAAATGAAGTTCGATTAGTGTTATTACTAAATCAGTGCGTCGTTGTTCAGTGAGATGGAATGCCTTTGATGCACCTAAACGTTTATTTTTATTCAGCCAGGCGGGGAACATGGCTCATGCCATCACATTTTCATATCAGCTAATGCTCCCCTACACCAGCAGAGGAAATGAAGCACGGATTCTATTGAAAAAATGCCTCTCCATCTGTTTTTCCCCCCTTTCCCAATCACTTTCTATGGCAGTTCATCTATCTGGCTCACTGCGAGTTTCATATTCTGCCTCTAAAGACCTTTAGGGGTGGAAACGTTTGGTTTAGTTCCCAGAACTCATAGATGGGAATGGATGCCAAAGGCAGGGAGTCCTCTTTAAAACCAACACTTGTTCATAGACTTCCCCTGACAACCTTGTGGATGATAAGCTGTTAAAAGATGTTGATGTCAAACAGTGGGTTTTTAATTGTTTCATTTTCTACTAAATGAGCCCTAGTGTGGCAGGGAGGGAATTTCATAGAAAATGCTAGGGGATTCAGGGAAGTATGTGATTATGAGAGGTGCGAGAAAGAAAGCAAGAAATCAGAGAGTGTCTTTAGCATGCTGATTGGTGCGTTAGACACAATTAGCCAGGTTTTGGGGGAAGACGTGAGCCGTGGAGCTGGTGGGACTCTGAACTAGGCTGGAAACTGCTGGCAGCTGATGGAGCAGATGCTTGCACAGCGACTCTTTCTGAAGCAAACTGCTAGAAAACAGCAGGGGGCGGAGACAATGGGATTTGCATTGGGAAATTCACAACAGTGAGGTCACAGCATAGCATATCATTATAGGACGCTGTTGGATGTCACACCACTGGTACAGGAATCTGTATATTTGAACCAGAATTTCATAGCTCAGTCCTCAGCGCCTGCTAACTGCTATTTTTCCTCAATTCCAACAGACTTTCCATTTAGAACACTGAACAGTACTGGTTCACTGGGAGCTCAGATAGGGCACAAATATGGTGGGCAACCAATGGTTGAAGTGAGAACCATTAGTATTTATAGTACATTGTGTTTAAAGTGCAACAATGTAGATTTCAGGTGATATTTTGAGGTACATGTTTGTTAGAAGAAGAGAAGAATGTCATGGCATGTTCCTTGTGAAGACAGGTTTCCGTTCTTGCAAGGTTTGAGGAAGGTCTGAAAAGGGAGGAGTAATGTGAAGTGATGTGTGTCCCCTGCGGCTTTCACAGAAACACAGAGAAACAGCGAACAAAAAGCAAACAGGTGCTTGAACAGGACTGATGGAGCCTTACTCTGGGGAACCAAGGCAGACACAGTCAAATGACTGTCAGTGTTAAATGCTACAGCAGGCAGAGCTTGAAATGTTCTAAGACTTCTGTGCGGAATGCTAAGGGTTTATGTTGTTGCTACAATAATTGAACCTTGTTATCTGTGAAATCTTACCTTTATATGACAAGTCAAAACATTCCTAACTTAATATCTGTTGAAATGTTTGGTCCATGTGCTCCCTTATGTTTCTGCATGCTTCCCCACCTGTGTTCTTTGTGTGGTCTCATCACCGTCAGTGTTTTTATTTTTACCCAATTTTCTCCCCAGTGTGTTTGGTAGCCAATTGACCCCCCCATTCGTTGACTCTCTGTATCACTTCTAATGTCTCTGACTCTAGGAGAGTGCAGACTAACAAAGGCCTCCTCCGGTGCATGTGAAGTCAAGCTCCGATTCTTTTAGAACTGCTGCCGATACATTGCCGCTGGGCAGCCAACGTGCTTGGAGGAAAGCGCAGGATTCCCAGTTCTCATGGATCGCCTGGCAGATGCCTGAGCCAGCTGACATTACTTAGTAGTACCGAGGAGGGAGTGTCATCTTACCCGCCCTTTTCTGCTCTCTCACAGCTGCCGATGGCAAGCAGCATGATTGGGATTCAAACTTGTGATCCTCAGGTCATATTGACCGCATCTTAGTCCGTTCAGCACTTGGGGCCCATTGCCGTCACTGTTGAATGTTACATATTTGTCAGGTTTATGTATCACTGGGCACTTCCATTTATGCTTTTTTCTTGTTTAATAAATTCACCTGCTTGCACTTACTATACACTCTGCCTACTTACTACCATTGTTGATATAAATAATAAAAAACACCATTTATATTGGCTCTGAAAAGTTCACCTCATGTGAAGAACAGTTGATATTTCCAAATGGTGAAAAGAACAATTTCCAAAAAATTACAGGTATATGTATTGGGGTTTTCACATAACAGTGATGATGTAAACTTTGTGAAAAGCATTGGAACATGTTGTCTTGCTTGCCTGTTATCTCTCGATTGAATGGTCAGATGCACGCATCAATTGTTTCACAGGCTTAAAGCTGCGTGGCAAAAAGCCAGTGCAGGGTTTGGGCTTGCCCGAGAGTGCAAAACCCTCAGTGTTGGGCCACTTTCAGTGGGCAGTCTCTGATCCTGCCTGCTGGATAATCTGCTGTAATCCCCTTCAGCCTGTCATCTGACCAGAATGTAGCAGCCACAACGGCTTGACCACCCATACCAAAGCGCCCCATGGACAGCCTGCCCTGCTTTTGGCTTGAACTTTATGTATTTGCATGCAGCAGATTGAGGGAGGGGGTCACTTGACAGATCACGCCCTTTGGCAGGAAGCTGAAGTGGCTCTGGCTCACACCTGGCCCCTGAGTGCAGGTGGGTAGGTGGGCGGGTAATCAGGGACTGTCTGCTGCACCTCGTGTTGGCTGCTTCAAGACTTTGGAGGCTAGAGAGAGAAAGAAAGAGAGAGCAAGGAGAGAGGGAGCAAACGCTTCCACGCTTGCCCTAAAATATCCCAGTGAGTCAGCGGCAAGGCTGACGAGATGTGGCCTCGCTGTAATGTGGGGCCAGAGCGACAGTGAAGCTCAATAAAACGCCCCCCTTCTGCTTCAGAGCAGGTGCTGCTGGGAGCACGAGTGATGTGACAGTAATAAATAGATGGCTGCTTTTATGATTGGTGATTGAGGCAAGAGGGAATGTTTTTGTACACCCCCCTCCAACACACACAGACACATATAGACTGGCTGTCTCCTCGAACTCCAGCCCCCCCTCACCCCACTCATGCAAGTGCACCAATCAGGCAGGTGCTAAATGCCCGAGTGAGCCATGCAGCTCAGGATGGGGGGCTGGGGGGGCGGTATCAGTGCACACGTGGAAACAAGCATCTGTGCTTGGCAGTGGAGGAAGCGGAGGCAGGAAATAACTGTCACTCTCCATTCAGCCTGCAGAGCTGGGCTGTACGGGGATGAGTGAGTGTGTGTGTGTGTGTGTGTGTGTGTGTGTGTGTGTGTGTGTGTGTGTGGGAGGGGTTAAGCACTAACTGAGGCGAGGAGAATGAAGGATTTTGTTTTGCACAGGGGCCCTTCTATTTTTATTTTTTTATTTTTTCATTTTAAATGATGGTCTCCCAGTAGAGGAATGGCGAAAGCACTCAGCACATGGTGATGGAGTGCGGCCCGGCCTGATGTGTCAGCACAAAGCCTCTGGGACTCGGCTGCCATGTTCACTTTTAATGAAGAATCAATCAGGGGGTCAGTGCAGCAAAGAGCCGGCCGGTAAATCCTTCGCGCCATCCGTGCACCCCTCCTAGATTCAATTAATCCCTATCAGCTCACTGACTCAGACTTCAAAGCCTCTAAAACCCAGAGTATTAATGGGACGTAATCAAATTCTTTTCTTTTGGTTGTAGAAAAGCGAGAGAGCATGCAATGGTTTCACAGTCGTTTTTACAATAGAGAATGTAGAAGTGGCAGTGTATGTGTTTCAAGCCCTAGTTCAGTACATCCTGTGACCTGTTTACTTTAAGTGCACTTGATTTATGGTGTATTTGGACGTGTACTTAATAAAGTCAAACATTTGTTAGGCTATCAAATAGTAACCATCAGTTGTTTACATTCAATTGGTCATTGACAACTTTTAGCAAACAATGCATATACAGTACCTGTGTGGATGGACCAGTGCCAGTTTGGTCTACTGTATCAGTTTGGTATCAGAGAATGTGCACTACAACTCAAACGTTTGGGGTCACTGATGATTTTCTTTTTTTTTTTTTTTCATGTATTTTTCTCACAAATGCTACTGTTCCAGTTATTAAATCTGTTATGGTATAGAAGGATGAAGTAGAACAGTGTCATCCTGTTATAGCTCAGTCTTTGTGAAGCTCCGACAAGTTGTTGACAGTCAGCTTATAGGCTTTAGTACAGCTGTTTACTCTCCGGCAAGAGTTTAGCACATATTTTTTAGCACAAGACGTCAGAAATGTAGGAATATTGTGACACCAGAACAGGAGATATTAGTCCCTAAATAACGTCAATAAATGCTTATTCACTAGAATATGAGATGTGCAAACATGTTAAATATGTCTTTTGTTTTAAGCTAATGCTAGCTCAAAGCACATGTCCAAAATATGTGCTAAACTTCCAGCAGAGAATATTGCACACATTATTTGCCTGATTTTAAACCTGATTTGCCACTTGCGACAAATTTTCACAATCTGAAGTGATTTTCTAAGTCGTGAGCCGGATCTGATTGAATGCGTGGGTGGACTGTGAGTGTGAGAGGAGAAATGAGTCAAACTTTATCCCTACGATCTAGTTCTGAAGTGATCGATCGTACTCCAATATTATACTGTTGATATTTATGATTTACAATATTCATTAGTCCTGCAGTGTAAGAAACTCAGCAATGTAACTGAGCAAGTGATACTAGCCAATGAGAAAGTTACAAGAATAAAATCAAATGTTAGAGAGAGACAATGCACATGTAACTCCCAATACAAAGTGAATGATGAGTATGTTTCTTGTAACTATTTTTTATATGACCCAATTCCCCCTAATGTAGTGGTAACCAATCAATCAATCAATCTCAAGGACTTTTCCCATCTAGAAGGTTGAAGACTCGCACATGCCACCACCTCTTTTAGAACTGCTGCCGATACATCTTCGATGTATTGATGGATTGGCTGGCAGACGTCTGAGCCAGTGGACATTGCATGGTAGTAGTTAGGGAATGAGCGAGTACACCACTATCTGTATCTGTATCTATTCAAGCATCTAAATTATATGTATCCACATCTGTACTCGGAGTAGGTGGGGCCTAAACTGGAATTGGATGTGGTTTAACTGAAAGTGGGTGTGGGCTTAAATTGGTACATTATTTTAAGTCTGAAATTGATATGGATTGATCAGAATTTGCTATATGTATTGTTTATTTGAAAACTATTTACAGAACAGCCTCAAAATTGAGATTCAAATCAATGTTTTTGATCACAAAAGTAACAGAACAAGATTTTTTTATAAACTCAGAACCTGAATATTTTTAAGAGCATGAATGAATACAACTCATGCAGTAGGAAATTATGAACTACTAAGTATGCATGAACAAGAGTTGTCATATTCAACACAACTTCCTTTTTTATTTTTTTATTTTATGATCAAACTAATAATTTTTCTTTCGATAATTTATTTATTTTTACTACCTAACGTTCTTGGAATTTTTCTCCACACAAAGTTAAACAATGTTGATGAATGTGTGTGTGTGTGTGTGTGTGTGTGTGTGTGTGTGTGTGTGTGTGATTGAGTGACTGTGTGAGAGGGAGTGAGAGTGAAGCACAGCTCTATCAGAGACTGTTTCTGTGTAGAGAGGGGCGGGTGCTCTGTGTGACTGGCCAATCACAGATCGTGAAGATAGTCCGTTACCCAATGAGGATTTTCCTTCAGCATGAGCATGGATATTGAAGAGTTTTACTCATAAAATGATCGTACTCATCACAAGTGCTTTATCCATACCGGATACTTGTCTGAAACGAGTATTCGGCTCAACCCTAGTAGTAACGATGAGGAGAGAGTGCCATCTACCCACCCAGAGAGAGCACAGCCAATTTTGCTTTCTCAGGCCCCAGATGTCGATGGCAAGCAACATGACCAGGATTTAAACTTGGCATCCTCTGAACCACTTGGGGCCCATATAATAACTTAACTGAAAATTCTGACACTGTCCTACCTCACCCTTCTACCAAGACTGAGTATTGGGAGCTGCTACAGTTGTTGATTTTATGTTCAATAAGCTGCTAACTCTTAGTAAGTATGAATGTTTGACATCTTTGTTTGACAATTTGTTCAGCATGTTGAACTGGATTCCAGTCAGCACACTTTAGGGGAGCCATCGATTAGTTGGATTGTCAGTACTGGGTCAGTACTGGTTCTCTATATATACAGTCTACATGGGTACAGAGTGGACTGTTTATCATTTAGGGAGGTTTTGTGTTTTCACGTGGGTCCCATATTTATTCCATCCAGCTCCCATTACTGACTCTGAAGAGCATCCATATTGTGGGCCATCATTTAACCCGTGAACAAAACTCGCTTGTACATATGTGGGCCACACATGAGTGTGCTGGCTGTTGTTTGGTTTGATTTGAAACTCACAGAACCAGAATCACTTTATTTTTTATCATTTATTGGCACACTTATGTCCAGATTGTGAGAAAACATAGTTTAGATTGTCCTTTAGTTAAATGTCTTATAATGTTGTAGTTTGTGTACCTGTTATATGTCATACATGTGTACACTCAGCAAGACAAATTCCTTCTGCATGAAAACACTAAAAACCGAAGGTTCCAGTGTGAATCTTTCAAGGTTTCTTATTGAAATCAGAAACCTTTTGAGAATCTTTTAAAGACACACTGGGTTCCCAGACAATCTGAGGAGCTAATAAAAGATTTTTTTTGTTTTTACAGTGTATGAAAAGATTCTGATTCTGGTTCCATTTCATTGTGATAGGTACTTGTGAGATTGCTTAAAGCAAATGTTCTTCCTCTACATTTTATTCTTTATGGGTTATTGTAAGGGAACAAGCATTTCAAGCACTACAATGTCTTGCCTAAAAATTGACCAAACTCCAGTTTCCTATATTATATTGCAGTTTCCTATAACAAGGGTAACAAAACGTCCATTTGGGACACAAGCTGTGTATGAGGTGATTTCCAGGACACTTGTGCTACATCAGTAATGGATGTGGCATGAGGGCCAGTAGTTGTGACTACTGGAGTGGGCGAAGGTGATGTAGATGACATACAGTAGATCTCGGAATAAATAACTGTAATGATATACGTTTGTTTGTGAAGTAGGAGGCTGTTCAAGTCCAAATTCATGTGACTCACTGCAACTTCTCTGAGTACATTTCCACACTGCATTACTCATACGCTCAGATTTATTTTTAATTAATTTCAAACTGTCAGCCAAAAAGCTCCAAAAGGGAGAATCCTAAGGGCTCTCTGAATATCCTGGAGCGTTCTTGCCAACACTGAGCCGAGGAAGATTTTATTAACCCAATTCCTGTGGAGTGGAATTCCTTTCCCGGAATCATTTGAGATGCGGGGATCCAAAAATAACCCAACAATCAACAGCAGATGTGTTTAGGTGACTTGCTAACATAGGATGAGTAAATATCTTCATTTAGCCTCATGCAAAAATGTTGACCACTCTGCTGTTGAAACTGTTTACCTTGGAATCACATTTAAACAATTTTTCACTTACCCGAGATGTAGTCCATCAGCCAAGACATGTTTTGAGCCCAGATTTGGTTTCTTTAGTTTAGAACTGAAGATGTGGATGAACTTTGAGAGGCAAAACAAAAAAATACAAGTTTTGGTGATGATTTACAGAAATGATTAAGCTGCTACTGAGTTCTAGTGTTTGTTAGAAGTGTTAGCCTCAGCTCTGGTTCTAAACTAAAAAAGCACATTTCAAATGTGATTGCTTTGAAATAGCATCACTCGTTATGATTTCTTTATCTTGCTCATGTCTCTTCCACCAAAAATTAACATTTGATAGTGTTGACGTTAATCTGAAGATGAAGATATTGCTGTTTCCTAAAAATGTGAAAATTGCTATGCACAGACTATCATATAGTGATCTGTGACTGTTTAGCTGAAAGCATATGGTTTGTGTGGTTGATGTATGCAGAGCTCTTTGCCACAGGGTTGTGACAAAAAAAATCTGAAATGCACCTCAGGATATGGCAGTGGCAGAAGACTCCCTCACTTGAGTCAAACTAAAGGTTTGCGAGGGAAGGATTCCTCTGAGGGCATGCATGGAGAGAAAGTCTGAGAGAGCTTGCTGAATTTAGTGAATGTGAAGTTTATTTCCTTGTGTTGCTGTCCGCAGTGAGCTGCGTAGTTTAGATGCTGTGGAGAAGAAAATTAAAAACATTGTGAAACGTGAGGACCACATGAGAATCTTAAAAACCTTCAAGAAGCTTCTCCTCATGCTCTGGGCCCTTGAAGTGTGCTATTATGAATCTTAAATGTCTTTTGGGTTACTCATCCCATTTACCTTATACTTCGTGTATCTTTTTCTTCTTCTTCTTCCAGCCCACATCAATATGAGCACTTATCGCTGGGCTTCTCTCTTGCAATTATTGTCAGGTTCGTGGCTTTCTGCAGTCACTCCAAGGTCAGTAATTCACAGCCGAGGAAGAGCAGGTACATAAACAAGGCAATCAATGCACAGTGCTTGGTTTTTTCCTGCGGCTCGGGGGAAGCTCTGACGTTAGTGTGTTATCTTTTATGGGGGGAGACGCACCCAGCTGGCACAAATGCTTTCCTTGGTGCACCCTCTGATCATCATGTCATTGTCCAGAGTTCTGCTCTCCAGGGGTTGTCTTATCACTGAGCAAAAGAGTGAGCTGCCAACAGCGTATCCTGTAATCACTGTGTGTGTATGTGTGTGTTTCAGACAGAGGCAGAGAGAGAACGTCTATGTTTCTCCTACATTATCTTAATTTGTGCCCCCTCCACCCATAGCCTACTGATGCATATTAATTGCCATTTTCCAGGTGTATTAATCCAGCACATTAGTCCATTGTACCATTAGAGTAAACCGCAGTGCCCTTTTTGCCCTCAGCAGCATTAGGGCAACACCTGATTTATCCAGTTGTGTTCTCTCAGTTTGGCTTTCAAAACGTCCACAGAACGTCACGCACTGTACAACATCAGTGTGTTTGAATACTCCATCATCAGTATGCACGACACGTTCTTTGATTCACGTTTCATATGTAAAACATCTCTTTTTTTTGTTTGTGACTCAGTCAAGGTACTCCACGGGTCTCCAGCGCACTGCGAGTGAAAGGATGCTCCGGTGCAGCGGAGGAGCTGCTTTCTTCAGTGCTGACTAACAACCGCTGAGAAACATTATAGAGGAGTAAGTAAAGAGAGAGAGGGGAGAGGATCTTAAGAGATGGAAAAGATAGGAAACAGGTGAGTTGGAGAGCAAAAAAGACAGAGAGAAGGAGAGAGGGTAGTGGCATGGAGAAGGAAGAGAAGAGTGAGGAGGAGGAGGAGAAGAAGAAGGTTGACAAGGCTTGTTTTTTTGTATTATTATTAGTTCCTCTGTGGATGGTCTTTGACTGGCAGGTGATGCATCCTTCGCAAATTTATGCGCCAAGCATCTCTCCACTCTTTTCAGAAACGTCACATGACTCCAAGAAGCTTGAACGTGAGACAGAAATGAGCGAGAAAGGAGCATGCGTGCACGCCCACTCACTCTCTCTGTTTCTCTCTCCTTTCCTTGCTGTCTCTTTGTGTCTCACTAATGCACTTTATATTTATCAATAGGACCATGTAACAAAGCAATTTGGCCTGAACAATTGGTTCGCTCTTAAAAATGAAGGCGATTTATTTGGGACTGCAGAAGAACATGTTTTGTTTCTTGAAGAACCCTTTCTTAGACCTTTTGGAAATCTTGAATACAAAGCAGGCTTTAGAGTGTGTGAAACAGGACATTTTTGCGGGAAATGCTGCCCTCAATTTCTTCTTATGAATTCCCACTGAGTTCAGAGGTTGTCATTATGACATGAAATATGTTCAAGTGGTTTTTGGTCTGAGGAAATGGATGTCACAAGAAAAATATTCATACTCCATACCCAATGCTCATTTTATTTTAGCTTAAAGGGAATATGTTATGATAAACTTACTTTTCAATGTTTTTGTAAGGGCATGTGGAGTGCCTATTAACCCACACACACATATTATATGACAACCTTTTTCAGGGTTGTCTAGGTCTGAAAACATACTATTTGACAAGCCATTCAGATTTGACTCCTCTTATTACATCACAAGGAGACTCATTAGAATGAACTCTGCCCCATCTGAGTATCTCCACCTACAATGGTGCTTGAAAGTTTGTGAACCCTTTAGAATTTTCTATATTTCTGCATACTTTTGACTTAAAACATCATCAGATGTTCAGACAAGTCCTAAAAGTAGATAAAGAGAACCCAGTAAAACAAATGAGACAAAAATATTATACTTGATCATTTATTTATTAAGGAAAATGAGCCAATATGACATTTTTGTAAGTGGCAAAAGTATGTGAACCTCTAGGATTAGAAGTTAATTTGAAGGTGGAATTAGAGTCAGATGTTTTCAATCAATGGGATGACAATCAGGTGTGAGTGAGCACCTGTTTTATTAAAGAACAGAGATCTATCAAAGTCTGCTCTTCACAACACATATTTGTGGAAGTGTATCATGGCATGAACAAAGGAGATTTCTGAGGACCTCAGAAAAGGAATTGTACAAATGGAGTAACTTCAAGACCATTGTTATCTCCTCAGGAGTGGCCCACCAACAAAGATCACTCAAAGAGCAAGGCACGTAGTAGTCAGCGAGGTCACAAAGAACCCCAGGGTAACTTCTAAGCAACTGGAAGCCTCTCTCACATTGGCTAATGTTAATGTTCACGAGTCCACCATCAGGAGGACACTGAACAACAATGGTGTGCATGGCAGGGTTGTAAGGAGAAAGCCACTGCTCTCCAAAACAACATTGCTGCTCATCTGCAGTTTACTAAAGATCACGGACAAGCCAGAAGACTATTGGAAGAATGTTTTGTGGATGGATGAGATCAAAATATAACTTTTTGGTTTAAATGAAAAGTGTTATGTTAGGAGAAGGACAACACAGCATCCCAACATAAGAACCTTATCCCATCTGTGAAACATGGTGGTGGTAGTATCATGGTTTGGGCCTGTTTTGCTGCATCTGGGCCAGGACAGCTTGCCATCACTGATGGAACAACAAATTCTAAATTATAAGAGATCATTTTAAAGTAAAATGTCAGGACATCTGTCCATGAACTGAATCTCAAGAGAAGGTGGGTCATACAGCAAGACAACAACCCTAAACACACAAGTCATTCTACCAAAGAATGTTTAAAGAACAGTTACCGGAAATGTTTAGTTACAGTTATTGCTGCAAAGGGGGGGTCACATCAGATACTGAAAGCAAAGGTACAAATACAAATAAATGACTAAGTGTAGTATTTTTGTCTTATTTATTTAACTGGGTTCTCTTTATTTACTTTTAGGACTTGTGTGAACATCTAATGATGTTTTAGGTCAAATTTATACAGAAATGTAGACAATTGTAATGGGTTCACACACAAAAGCATCACTGTACAGCTTGAAAACTCAGCTATACCATTTTGTTTCATGTAGCAACACAAATTCAAGCAAATATATGTACAAATCAGAACCTGTACATATGTGATAAACTCATTCTGTCTGCTTTTTCAGTAAAACACAGGACTGCAAAAATGAAATGTTTCCTAATTAATAGGGCTGTCACGATTAATAAATTTTAAAATGACAATTAATTGTCACACAAATAATTGTGATTAACAATTTAACTGTCTGTTTTTACACACCCACTATTTTACTAGGCCTATTTGCTTAATAACTGTCTAATGTACACAGCTAGATATATAAACATGTTTGTCTCTTGTCTTTAAATTAAATTTTAAATGATAATTGAAAATAATGACTGCAAATTAAAATGTACTATGGCATAAACATGTTCTTTACTGGCTAGGTACATTCTGGGCAAGGAATACTAACATGTTGACTTTATCAGGCTTAAGGCAACATCTTACTGGCATTTCCTTGGCTGTAAACTGTTTTAAACCATTAGTTAACATTCACCATCTGGCACTGTCACATTGATATTTAGATACTCACCCGAGAGCCTCCAGAATAGCCAGTTGCCGGGAGGAATTCTTTGATGCAGTTGTCTTCCCAAGTTCGGCAAACTGGTTTGGCTGGTGGACCCGCAGATGATTTCTCGGGTTTGTTGTACTTTCTTCTATTACATCCTCCATTTTACTACAAATCTGACGAAACACATCGTGCAAGTTTTTACGCATAATAATAGTTTGCTTACAAGCCCTCACCGGTTTTACAAATACAGCTTGAATGATGCTAATCTGCTTAAGCTTACATTACTTATTAGCTAGCAACATTAGCCTCGAAGCTCTAATGCTTAACAAGCAAACTTCACACACCAAGTGTGTCCCTCCTGATCAGCTTAGATTAAAAAGGAGAAAACATTTTCCCTTCAAACAATAATTAAGAAGCCAGTTAATTTGTGTTCACTCAGTTATTTGTCTCACTTTATTTGTTGTGATGAAAATACTAAATAATTCATATTCAAGTAATGCAATTAGAAAATGATCGTGGTCAGCGCAAATAATTGCGGTTAGCCCAAATAATTGCGATCAGGCAATTATGTAATAATAGTGACAGCCCTACTAATTAATACTCACTATCTGTGGTAATGCAAATGAGGGAAAAGGTAATTATGACTGTGCATTTGTGATGATTTGTGCAGCTTGTCTACAAATTTTCAGTGTTTCTGGTGACTTCTGCTGTAATTTTTGGTGGTTTCTACACAAAGAGGAAATTGTCTATTTATTTTAATGACTTATTCTGTCATAAGTGGTCCAGCAGTTAAATTCAGGCTCCTACCAGGATTTCTGCAGATTTTTACATTTTCTGATGTTTGATGTTGTTTATGATGTGATTTATGCACAAAGCACAAAGTTATCTTCTTATTTGAATTTCATGTTCCACTTTGCAGCAATTCACCAGTTACATTCAGTTGCCTACCCGGGGAGGGGTATATGACGAAAGCTTAAAAGGGTAAAATCTTCCTGCTGAAGATTAAAAAAAGTGAGAATGTGTGCTGTGGAACTTGATCAGTGAGATATTTTGACCAAAAAGTGGCATTTCAATGACACACCAGGGAGCTGTGTTACTTGTGTAAAATGTCCACTTTAATATCCGTGCATAAAAAAATTATCTATGCATGAGACAACACTGTCTGAGTTCTTCTGTTTGGTTTTGGAGCTTTCTCCATCAGCATAAGCTAATATACAAATTTGAACTGTATAGTTAATGTAGTGCTTCTGTAGGAGAAACATCTGTGCTTGATGTTTTGTTACTAAGAAGGGGACGTCTTGGAACTTGGAAATTTGGGGCTTATCAAAAAATACTACTAGTTTCTCACTAGTGAGTACAACATTGTGGTGGTGTTCATGTGTTCTTACCACACAACTACATTTCCAATATGACTTGAAGGCAGACAAATCATGGGTAGGACATCATTTTTATGAGTCAGGATTTGATTGACTAGTTAGCATAGGTGACATAAACAAATGTCAGAAGGAATTTCAGTAACAGCAAAAGTCACAGTCATTTCATAAAAGATTATGGAGAAGCAAGAAGTTGATCATTTAACATGTATACTGTCATGAATCATGCTTAAAATGTCCAAGGACATAAAGTAACAAGGTAAAAAAGTGACATTTGGATTTCAGGTCGACTTTAAATAACTACCACATAACCTCATGAGAACCAGGAAAGCAAAACACTCTTAACTTTTCAATATCACTTAGGAAATACAAATTCAGCCATGAGCTACTCTTAAAGGGAAATGAAAAATGTAATCATTTTGACTAGTTTAAAAAAAACATCTACAAAATTGAATTGTCTGATAATGTGTGTATATCTAAGCCAACAACCATTCAGGAGCTTTTCTTTTTTATGATGCAATACACGAACAGCAAGGAAGAATAGAAAATTGAAAATGAGGTAGCAGGGACACAGCTGCTAATCCTCTGTAAGGCCTGACCGCTGTACTTATGCAGACATTAGTGGCCAGTGGGGAGTTCACTCTCTAAGGTCAGCTGGCTGTTTATTCCCTACTTTGGCTGGAAAAACAAAAAACGAATTTGGAGAAAACATTGCATGCTCCAGGCTCCCAGGGTATGTAAACATTTAGACAAGCTTTGAGTCACACCCCACCCCTCTGCTCCTTACTTTCCCTCTTTTATCTTCTTTATCTATCTATCTATCTATCTATCTATCTATCTATCTATCTATCTATCTATCTATCTATCTATCTATCTCTTGCTCTTTCTCTGTGTGTCTTCAATTCCATCTAACTTTCATACTTTCCCAACTCCACTGCCTTGCTTAGTGCCTTTGGTCTCTTACTTGCGTCAGTCTGTTTTCCAGTTGCTCCGAGAGGAATGCTGTGCACTGGGAGATAAGATGGGTGGAAGCAAAAAGAAAAAGGGATAATCATAAAGGCAGAGGAGAAAAGCAGGATAAAAGAAAGAGGAAGGGTGTAGCTTATTTTAGGTCTCTCTTCCTCTTGTTCAAACACTATTATTTACATGACATTCATAGAGTCTTCCACCTTTAGCAAAGTTTGGCCTGAAATGTAAACTGAATTTTGGACAGGATTTGCTTAACAATCATCTGATGAAAGCTATGATTATCACAACTGGAAGGGGGTTTGGGTGTAATTTTGTCAGGATACCTAGATAGCATACACGTGTAAGTCCAGTTCTGTAAGCCCACACTTGCAACGGTGACTTCATCCAAATCCAGGTGCCAGAACACAGCCGGAAATTTCCCTGAACTAAACCATAACTGTGGAATGATACTGCTGGCTGAATACAGCTGGGCCAGTTTTGACCCAAAATAGACATGGAGTTCAAACATTTCACATGATAGGATGTATATGGGTCACATCCCAGCTAACAGGGAATGTTATAAAAACATTCAGCAATGTTCCAGGAACATTAACCTGTAAGGTTACAGAAATAATGTGTCCTGAAGTGTCTGAACACGTGTGATGTCATAATGGTTTTCATAACAACAATTTTGGAATGTTCCCAATTACACAAATACTAACATTATGGCAACATTGTTTCTGTTTAAAAATGGTTTTGAAAACTGTGTGCTTGGGTCAGTATTTTAACCTACTGTAGGTGACGTCCTCATAACATGCACCAACTTTACTGGAAAATTAAAAAAATAATAATAAAATTGTTCTAGTAAACCAAATTAGTAACAATCAGAAAATATTCCACTAACCAAAAATTGTTAGCTGTGATGTGTCCTACAGTTCAAATGCCATGACAGTCCACTGATTATTGCAGGTGACCAATTTGGCTGTAATTGGTGAAATTCTAAATTTTGCTCAAATTTAAAACTGAATTCTGTGGGCCAGGTCAGGTCAGATGCGCCCTGAGTCTTTTCTAGATACTGTATGTCTGTATTCACTTTTTAGGGCTGAAAATTTCTATTTAAACTTTGTGATCCACAGGCAGGCTCACACTTCAGTTCCCCACTCGTCTGACTACATATCTTACATATTAATTTGGCTGTAATCTGGTTACTCTCTCAATTCCTAGACCTTAATATTAAATCCATTCCATAATAATAACTCCATTTGCCGTGCTTTCTGTGTACTTACTGGAAAAGAAGCTCTATGGATAATAACTGTATAATGAGTTATAGGTTCTAAGTTGTGTGAGGAGTGAGCAAAATATTTAAATATATCCTGAAAAACCTTACACTGAGGACTTGGATCATCCAGGCTCTATAGAGAAAGACCAGCAGCATTGGGGTCAGAGAAAGGAACTTCTGTCTGGACGGCCTCTTTTCGTAAACAGGCCAAGCATAAACAAGCAAGCAGGGTGGTGCTGCAGCCCAGATTCTGTGCTCACAGGATACACCCAGGCTAGCTTGAGGAGTAATCGTCTGGGCTGTGGATGCTGCATCTGCTGCCATTCCTTTTTTTATTCATGCAGAAACAGGGGAATTAGACTTAGAGAGAGAAAAGAGTGAGGGGGAGGAAGTCCGACTGACAGAGAGAGAGAGTGAGGAGAGAGAGAGAGAGAGAGAGAGACTGAAGTCTCAGCAGGCATTGAGATCTGACGTTGAGTGCTCAAGTGTAGGGATTTTTTTTTGCCTCTTTTTTTAACCTGCGCGTGTGCGTTTGAGGTTTTGGGTGTTGCAGTGTATACCCAGAATTCCCAGTGATGACTCAGAGGAGGTCGGAGCATGATTTGAAGTTGTGGGAGGGGTGCACTGGACCCCCTTCCCCTCCTTCTGCCTTCTCCTCCCTCTCCTCACCTATCAGCCCGGATACCCCTGACCCCAGCCGGCAGCCCTTGGGCAGCTGCATTTTCCGACGCATGCGTCTCAACCGCAGCATCACAGAACACTGGCGCTCCCACAGTCACGGCTACAGGTAGCTAAACCTCCCAACTCACTTTCCTGAATACACTTAGTAACACTAGTCTAGAAGCACAATGTGGTACTTGATGCTGCACTTATTTTTCATTCTAGGCTGTAGTGCTGAATGATGAAATCTTTTATTTTGAAGAGTCACATGATAACAACTGAGAAATTGTTATAGGTACAAGCTTCAAATAGCATATGTCTCTAGGCCATGTGATTACAGTACTCACAGAGCAGCAACAACACTGCCAAAAGTTCATACATGTAAAAATGAGATAAACTAAATGAACAAATTACATTACATTACATTACATTACATTGCATTTAGCGGACGCTTTTATCCAAAGCGACTTACAATAGTGGGAAAGTACTAATGCGAAAAATACTAGAGTTGTACCAGTATTTACTAGTACTAGTATACTAGAATTAACATTTGGATATCGAATGCTGAGTGCATATCAGTACTCATGGGGAATATTTGGGATCACTAGAGCAGGTGCTCTTTGAAGAGCTCGGATTTTAGGAGTTTCTTGAACCCAGTGAGGGAC
>BRDA01005699.1:0-34001 GCA_036984385.1 Crenuchus spilurus | reverse complement strand
CTGTACACGGACTACTCTAAGTTATATACAAGTTTCATTTCTATAGTGTTGTCCCATGAAAATATATTATCAAATATTTGAAGAAATGTGAGGGGTGCACTCACTTTTGTTGGATACTGTATATTGAGATATTAATCTTGGTTTCACTATTGATATTAGACTGGAAAGAAAATAAGTGGTATAGCTCATCCCTTCAGATCATTATAATGAAGAGAGTAGGGTTTCATCAGCAGCAATAATGCATTGTCTGATATAAAGGAAAACAAGCTAAAAAATATCCAAGTTAGTTATTTAAATAGCAACATACCTTACTTCCTAGCTTGGAGGGACAGTTCAATTTTTTTCCATGATATTGTTTTCTCCTCACTCAACCTTATATGCATCTATGATGGAGTATAGAGCTGGATTGGATTGGAAGGCCATAAACACCTCAGTTATCACCAGTGCCCTTCAATTCTCTTCATCTCTTTTCACATCAGCACTGTAGCATGACTGTACAAATATACTTTGGAAACAGCAATCGAGCGGCTCATATTTGCACCCAGTGTTTTTCCACCCCCGACTCAGTTCAATCACATAACCCTTGCGGACATCACTGTTTGCGGTCAAGCTAATAGCCACATGTCCCAGTTATTATCCCAGACAATGTGAAACGAGGATGAAGATTCTTCTCTGATTAGGCTGATGGGCATGCTAATGAAGGGACTGGGTGGCTGAGACTCTGTCTGCTGTCGCTCTTTTAGAAGCTCTAAATGTGTGTGTGTGTGTGTGTGTGTGTGTGTGTGTCTGGGAACCAATCACGACTCTCTGAGCTCACGACTCCATTTGTCCTGTTCTGGTCCAAGACAGGAAGTGAATGCTGTCTCTAGCAAAGAAGTGAATGTTGCTGCTTGATATAAATGATAAAGCTCTGTTTCTCTGTCTCTCTCTCTCTCTCTCTCTCTCTCTCTCTCTCTCTCCAATTATTTACTTCCTTCATATGTTTCTTCCTCTCTATCACTTTCTCTCTTCTTTTCCCTTCTCTCTTCTGCTCATGCTCTCGTCTCTTATTCTCACACATTCTTCTCCATCTCATCTATCTATCATTTATCTATGTTCTTTTTTTTATTTCTCCTGTTTTTTTTGCCTTTCGTCATCTCTCTTACTTACTCTCTCTCTCTCTCTCTCTCTGTCATACTGTAGCTTTGATGGAGAGAATGGGCCGTCTCCTGGTCGTAGTCCGATGGATTCGCAGGCGAGTCCGGGGCTGGTGCTGCATCCCTCCTTCCCTCAGAGCGGTCGTCGTGAGTCCTTCCTCTACCGCTCTGACTCTGACTACGACATGTCCCCCAAGACCATGTCCCGCAACTCCTCCATCAACAGCGAGGGGTAAACAGCTTCCTCCACACCACACACACAACTACTCATATAAATAGTCAGTTAGTACCTATCAACAGAGGCATCCTGGAATAGCACATCTAATTTGTGGTAGCTCCATCTCACAATTTACAGATTTTAAGGATCTACTGCTAATCTATTGATCCCAGATATCAGTGAGCACATTCAGAGATCCATGACTATGTGAGTTTGAGCTGTTTTGGTGGAAAATTAGTGTTAGTGTTATGGCTGTTTGGTTTATTTCAGGTTTTGTATACGTAGTCACACAGTAATAGTTTTTTTCCAAACTTGATTGATTCCATTTCCTATCAACTGTTCTTCAAAGCATGTACAAAATGTATGTATGTTAGTGGATACATGATATGGCGCAGCTGTGGCCTGGTGGTTAGGTATCTGGTCATGTGATCAGAAGGTTGCCGGTTTGATCGCTGGGAAGGTCATGACTAAAGTACTCTTGAGCAAGACACCTAAGTCGCTCAAGATAAGAGTGTCTGCTAAATGGCGTAAATGTTTTGGCTTCTTGAAAATAACCATGTTTTTTTCTTTAGTACACATTTAATACTAGAGATGCATCAAATATTTGGCAACCAAAAATATTCAGGCAAACATAGCAAAACACTCAGCTGAACAAGTTAAAAAACAGAATAATTTATACAGAACAATTTTTTTTTTAATGACACTGTTACCGTTTTGGACATTCAGAATTCTGTTTTTCCACACCAGTAAACAAAACAAAAATTCAGCAGCATAGTTATACTGTAGTTTGGTAGTGAAATGGAAGAAGGCAACAAACTACAACCACAAACTTTACAAAACTACACTTGTTATGATAAAACCAGAATACAGCCACTTAGCTTTGTGTTCGTGTTAGCTTGTGTTGTGTTTGTTAGTTTGTGTTGTGTTTTGTTTGTGTTAGCTTGTGTTGTGTTTGTTAGTTTGTGTTGTGCTTGTGTTAGCCTTGTCAGTTTGTGTTGTGTTTGTGTTAGCTTCTGTTGTGTTTGTGTTAGCTTGTCTTGTGTTTGTTAGATTGTTCTGTGTTTGTGTTTTGTTTATGTTAGCTTGTGTTGTGTTTGTTAGTTTGTGTTGTGCTTGTGTTAGCCTTGTCAGTTTGTGTTGTGTTTGTGTTAGCTTCTGTTGTGTTTGTGTTAGCTTGTCTTGTGTTTGTGTTCGCTTTGTGTTAGCTTGTATTGGGTTTTGTGTTAACTTATGTTTGTGTTAGCTTGTGTTGTGTTTTGTGCTAGCTTGTGTTTGTGTTAGCTTATGTTGTGTTTGTGTTAGCTTGTGTTGTGTTTGTGTTAGCTTGTGTTGTGTTTCTTACCTTGTGATGTGTATTTGTTCATTTGTTTTGTGTTTGCTTGTGTTGTTTATTTGCTTATGTTGTCTTTGTGTTAGCTTGTGTTGTGTTTGTGTTGTGTTGTGTTTGTTAGCTTGTGTTGTGTTTGTGTTAGCTTGTGTTGTGTTAGTGTTAGCTAGTGTTGTGTTTGTGTTAGCTTTGTGTTTGTATTATATTGTATTTTATTTACTCAGTTGTCTGCAGTGTTAGAGACCGTCTCACAATTACCAGAAAAAATGTTAGATGTTTCAGTGTTTGTAGCCAATGACACTCACATTAAACACACAAAACATCCATGTGACTTACATTATTCATTTTAGCCATTTTCATGATTTTTTTATTAAATATTAGTAATAATATAACATATATGCATCTTCATACAGATTCATATATTATTGTGTTGTTGAGTAATTTTTCTGATGTCAAACCACCTTATTAAAATACAGACATTTGCTCCAGACTAACTCTTATTTTGGGAAAGAGTTTAGTTACTAATTTTATAATGATTTTTATAATTGAATATCTGTGTTTGGTATTCGGCCAAATGTTTATTTTGTTTGATTTTGTGCATCCCTACGAAAGACTTGCCTCCACTAAATGTCGTTGTCAATAATCATTTTGGCATCTGTGTTTTTTTATATGCTTTAAGATTATATGCTAAATGGTTACAAACTGACAAAGAAATCACAAAAAAACATTTTGAAAAGATGGATGTTTTAAACTTTGGATGCACAGTGTGAAACTCCATTTCACTTGTGTGTTTAACTGCAGTTCTGTTACTGCCTTGGAGGTTCTCCCTCCCCTACAATGATCATGGCCAGTGTTGCCTGAGGATTATGGTGATTAAAAAAGGACATGTTTGGATATAGCACTGACTTTTTACTTCAAGCAGATGTTACTTTACTCTCTTGCTTTCAGGGGAATAAGGCTGAAGATCTGTGTATTTTTTTCCAAATTGCACAGGATCACAGATTTTCTCTGAGTAGTTATAGAGCTGTTCTTTCTCCAACATTACAGTGAGTCTTTTTCTCTTTTTCTCTAGTCATGCGGAGGATCTCATAGTCACCCCTTTTGCTCAGGTAAGCACCACTGTAGCATCTGCTTTGATCTGCATAATGAATTCTGCTAAAGACTTGTGAAAAGGAGCTGACATCTCAGTCTCTTGGCCTCTTTAACTTCTCCAACTTCTCTCGTAGGTGTTGGCCAGTCTCCGAACTGTCAGAAGCAACTTCACCATTCTCGCCAATGTCACAACACCTACCAACAAGTCAGTGCTACTCCACAGTATCATTTCCTGCTTTACCGTATTCAAACTGCCACTAGCGAGGGGTGCTCCAACACGTCTTGTGCATCTGATTTGATGCATCTTTCATAAAGGCACATTTTGTACTCTTATGATATGCTGAGGGTTTTACAGGGACGTGTCTTATTCAGAATGACAGGCTTGCATTTCTTTTGTTTTATGGAAAGTAGGCCATTCTGAGATATTTTGTCAAGGATGATTAAGTCTAGCAAAAAGACATTCACTTTGAATTTTCAGTATCATTTCACTCTCCCGTCATTTGTCTTTGCCTTTTGCAAAAAAACAAAAAAACAAAAACAAAAACACATCAGTGTTGACTCAGAGAGAAGTTAATTGCTATGAGTTGTACTGGTTATGCTGACTTCTTTTTCTTCAGTGGGATTTTCTTATTCATCAAGTAAATAACATCACATATTTTGGTGCCTTACTCTAAGCCTCAGAGTGAATCACATAACTGGTATGATAGTAGTATCTCTATAAAAAAAATATTCAGAGTCAAGGGAGTCTTGACCTACAATAAATCCCTCCTCCTACTCCCACTGAGATTAAAAAGCCAGCAGAGGGAGCCCTCCAGTGCTACCATTAACTGTGACTCTCCTTTCTTCCACAGGAGGTCGCCAGTGACAAGCCAACCCACTGTTCCCCCAGCAACGCTCTCTGGTATGTTTACTGTAATAAAACTTAGTCACCGGTGAGCATGTCTCCCTCTCTCTCTTTCTCTTTCTCTCTCACTCTCTTTCTCTCTCCCCCACATGCTAGCGCTCTTCCCACACACTGTCTCTCACATTTACTTGCACCACACTTCCTGTTGTAGGCACTGCTGCCAGTACAAAACGCATTATATCACTGGACGCGGTGGAACCATATGGGCGCCAGGGGCTGGAGGCCTACCAGACTCTTTAATCAGGCCAAGAACAGCTCTCGATGGCTAACCCCTATGATGAAAATGAATTACAAATCATTTAATTTCAACACTAAAGCTGGGATAGTCTTTCTGTGAAGGTTACTCCCATGCCACACTGATTGTGAAATACACTTGAAGCAAACATTTGTACCTGCTTAAGATGAAGATCACCTGTGAATTTAAATTCTTAACCCTTTAACATTTTGCTCAACCATTTTATAGAGCGCATTTAAGTCACTTGAAGAAGGTGTTGAACTTATCACAATGTTATTGTGCCATCTCTATCATTCGGTAGTGGAATGTTAGGCCAAAAAACTTCCACTAGGGGTAACTAGAAATGCAACATTTCCTTATCTGAATGCAAGCCAGCAATGCTTCACAGCCATACCACAAGAAATATACTGAATCAAATGCTGAAAATCCATTAGTGTTGATGTATCACCACGCAGATGAGTGTGGTGTTTAAAAATATATAAAAATGTATGTTATTGCATCTGATGATGTTCTGATGTAATCATAAAGTGTGATCTCATTATATGTTTAAAATGTACATTCAAAACAACTAAAAATCAGTTTCTTCTGTCTTGGTGAGGTTAAAGAATTAAAGTGAATTTAAAGTGTCCATACCAACATACCCTGGTCTTTTGCTCTTACATGACCTTCAGGGCTGTTCCATTACTGCATTAACTCAAGTTAAGTGCACACTCACTGACCAGTGTGCTTGTACATAAAGGAATCTGACCTCCACATTTAACCCACCCGTGCAGTGAAAAACATACATACTGTACACTAGTGAACACACACTAGTGAGCACACTTGCCATGGTGCATTGGGAAGCCCTATACTCTACACAATGCCCCAGGAGAAGTTGTGGGTTAGATGCCTTGTTCAAGGACACTTCACTCATGTTCTGTCATGAGTTTGGGGATTGAACCAGGCCAGTCGCCCTAATGTCACGCCTACTGCTTCTACTAGAACGACAAAACCGACAATTTTTTTGGGAATCAAGTCAATAAATGTAGAACGCAAAAATCATTGTGACCTAACACTAATTTTATTATAAAAATGATAAAATAGTAAACAAATCTGTTTATAAGACAAAATCATTTAAAATATATTATTTACATATAAAATGAGCTACAATCAGTTGGGCTTTCATGTGTTATACATTACTGATTACTGATGTTGATTTACTCTTCTAGCTTCTCTGCTAATCTGAGGGGCTATTTCAGTTCAAACGAATTGTATGCAAGGGCTCCAAGTGGCTCAGCAGACTAAGGTGTTGACACTATGACCAGAGGATTGCGAATTTGAATCAGGTCATGCTGTTTGCCATCAACAGCCGGGGCCAACAGAGAGCAAAATTGGCAGTGCTCTCTCTGGGCAGGTAGATGGCGCTCTCTCTCCCTACCACTCACACATTGCAATGTCCGCTGGCTTAGGCATCTACTGATTGGTCCATTGAAAACTAGAGACTCTGCACTTTCCTCCGAGCGCGTTGGTTCCCCAGGGATGGTGTATCAAGCGGTAGTTCGAAAAGAGTGGCATTATCACATGCAACGGAGGAGGCATGTGCATGTCTTCACCCTCCTAGAGTAAGGGACAGGGCAAAGTGATGGGAAGAGCCCCCTAGTGGATGGGATGGGTTAATTGGCTACTACCGCATTGGGAAAGGGAGAAAATTGGCAAATATATATATATATATATATATATATACCCAGTGGTAACCCTACTTACGAGCATCCCTACTAACGAGTATTCCAGGTAACGAGTCGGGATCTCGGAATATTTTTGTTCCAGGTAATGAGTAAAACTCCAAGTAACGAGTAGCCTAAATTAGTTCAACTATGCCAACCGCTAGGGGCGCTGCGGTCGTAGCATCCCCTAGATGCTACCGTAGAAGAAGAGGTCAGTCAATACCTTTGACCGCAAGTGAAAGTGCTAGTGAAAGCGACGCTAAGGTAGCAAAAGGTAGTGAACAAGAAAGTTAGATAAATTTTACTTTTACTTTTCATATGATAAGTGTAAACATTAATTAATGGTAATGGTAAACTGGACTTTAAACCTCGTGAATTTTGAATTGATGTAGCTCCTTGTATAAGTTTAACAAAAGTCTCCTTGACATATGCTCATTTGATGTTAAGAAGAAGGAATTTCATGCTATTTCCTTTGAATTGACATTGTTCTGTTGGGACTTTGGGCTCAATTAAATTCTAAATGTAATTAAGTCTCTTTACTTCACACTAGTGTTTAATCCCACAAATGCAGAGCATCAGGTAACCTGACTGGGGAACAAATTAGGGCCTCCTCATGCACTCTTAAAATGGTGGTGCAAAGGGTTCTTTAAAAAATACTGCAAATAAACCTTTTAAAAAGCTTGCTATATAAAAACTTCTATACCAATTAAAAGTCATTTTAAAGACTCTACATCTTGTGTCTCTTTCATGAAGTGATTGAAAGCATTAATACACCCTTAGACTGATGTCTTGGACCAGTGTAAGGGTCCAAGGGTGTGGAATAGCAGCCCCTTCAGGTTCACATTCCTGCAAAATTTGGTGATTTTCCTGCTCAGCCCACTTGATCAGAATCAGAATCAGAATCAGGCTTTATTGGCCATGTATGCTTACACATACAAGGAATTTGCTTTTGGTTACAGGCCCGTCATGCACAGAGGTTAACAACAAGAAGGAAAAAGCTGTCACACACACACACAGTGGTCATATATAAACTATACATAGTGCATATATTATATTACAGTACTGGTTGCAGCATTTATCTACAGTAATGTAAAGTGTCAAGGCAGATAGTGTATAGTTGTTATGTTTTAAAGTGCAGAAGAAGTAAGAGACCAGGAGATATAGTGTTTTGTGAAAAGGGATGTTAACTGTTCAGGGGTGTAATGGCATGTGGGAAGAAGCTTCTCGGTAGCCTGGTCATCCTGACCCTCATTTGGCTAAGACGCCGGCCTGAGGGAAGGTGCTGGAACAGGTGGTGTCCTGGGTGTGATGGATCAGAGATGATTTTCTTTGCACGCTTCCCGGTTCTGGAGCTGTGCAGATCCAGCAGTGTGGGTAGCTTAACACCGATAGTCTTTTCAGCAGACTTGATGATGTGCTGCAGTCTGTGAATGTCCTGTTTGGTGGCTGAGCTGCCCCACATGGATGTGGTGATGACAGATTCTATGATGGCTGTGTAAAACTGCACCATCAGCTCCTGGGGCAGGTTGAACTTCCTCAGCTGACGCAGGAAGTACATCCTCTGCTGGGCTCGCTTGGTGATGGCACTGATGTTGCTGTCCCACTTCAGGTCCCTGGTGATTATGGTGCCCAGGAACTTGCAGGACTCCACAGTCATCACAGTTGAGATCCACTATCATCGCCACTGTTTTGGCTGTATTCAGCTCCAGATTATTTTGGCTGCTCCAGTGGACCACCTGTTCAACCTCGCGTATGTAAGCAGACTCATCACCATCATGTATGAGCCCAATGATGGTGGTGTCATCTGCAAACTTCAGGATTTTGGGGTCTGTGGAGGTGCAGTCATTTGTGTACAGGGAGAAGAGCAGTGGGAAGAGTACACAGCCCTGTGGAGCACCTGTACTGGTGATCAGGGTTCTGGAGGTGAACTTCCCCCACCTCACCTGCTGCTCCCTGCCAGTGAGAAAGCTGGTGATCCACTGGCAGGGGAGGGGCTGGCACACTGAGCTGGAGTAGTTTGCTTTGTAGTCTATCTGGGATGATGGTGTTGAAGGCCGAACTGAAATCCAAGAACAGGATCCTTGCATATGTTCTTGCGTGGTCAAGATGTTGGAGGGTCAGATGGAGTCCCATGTTTACTGCATCATCCACCGATCTGTTGGCTCTGTAGACAAATTGCAGTGGATCTAACAGGGGGTGATGTCCTTCAGGTGAGTGAGAACCAGTCTCTTGAAGGATTTCTTGACTACAGAGGTTAAGGCGATGGGTCTGTAGTCATTCAGTCCTGTGATGTTTGACTTTTTGGGGATGGGTATTATAGTGGAGAGTTTGAACCAGGAGGGTACAACACACAGCTCCAGTGATGTGTTGAAGATCTTAGTGAAGACTGGAGCAAGCTGCTCAGCACAGACCCTCTGACATGATGGTGAGACTCCGTCAGGCCCTACTGTCTTCCTCACCTTTTGTCTCTTGAACAGTCATTTTAGGGCAGGTTGAATCGGTGTTTGAGTGTCAGGAGGGTGTGAACTGGGGAATTGTTGTGGGGTGCTGGGCTTTTCAAACCTGCAGTAGAAGCTTTTAAGGTCCTCAACCAGCTGACGATCCCCCATTGACTGTGGGGGTGGTCTTTTGTAGCTGGTGATGTTCTGCAGGCACTTCCAGACGGTTGATGGTTTGTTGTTGGACATCAGACTGCTCAGCTTGCTTGAGTAGTTCTTCTTAACAGTTCTGATTGCCCTGTTCAGTGTGTTCCTTGCTTGATTATACAGCTCCCGGTCTCCACTCCTGTATGCTGCCTCCTTGGACTGGCGCAGCTGCTTCAGTTTGGCATTGAACCAGGGCTTGTCGTTGTTATATTTAATGCGAGTCCTGGTGGGAGCACACATGTCCTCACAAAAGCTGATGTAGGATGTTACAGTGCTGCTCGTAGCATCATCAAACACACACCAGTCGGTCAGATCCATGCAAGCCTGGAGCTTCTCTTTAGCCTTGTTAGTCCACTTCTTCACAGTACTGACTACAGGCTTGGCACACTTGAGCTTCTGTCTATAGGTCAGCAGAAGGTGGATTAAGCAGTGGTCAGAGAGGCCCACAGCAGCAAAGGGGATATGCATCCTTTAGTACAGTGTAGCAGTGATCTAATATGTTGATTCAACTCAGTCAATTCATTTAATTACCAGGTTGTTGAGTAGAGCAGAGAAATCAGCTGTACTGGACTCCAGCCCTTGGTTTCCCACCCTTGGTACGCGTCATCACTCCCTAAGCTAAAACCCATGCGTGCTACATGGAGTGACATCTGGCAGTTCCACAGACCAATACAACAAAATCCTGAAACAACACAAATGAATAAAATGATCGTATAGTAGACTGGTGGCTCTTGGTCCCAAATCTGGGAATTCACAGCTCTGTGCTGTTTAGTGTGTTCCCTTCTGGTTTTCCATTATCAACTGATTAGTCAGTCTCATGTAACAACTGATTCAAATCAGATGACCCACATTTCTGAGATTTACCTTTTCCTCAAGCTGTACGTGTGGCAAATCAAATGTGTTTTTTCATAATCAACATGCTGTGCTATATTACCATTGCAATACAACCAGGCAATTCTGGAACATCTGAAATGTTGTTCGCAATACAATTGCAATTTTACTAGTGGAACATAGAGGACAAAAAAAGGCAGGGACAGACCAACATCTTTAAAACTATGGTTAATGGGGGGCCCCGAGTGGTTCAGCAGGCTAAGACGCTGACACTATGACCAGAGAATTGTGAGTTCGAATCCCGGTCATGCTGTTTGCCATCATTGTTCGTGCTCTCTCTGGGCGGGTAGATGACGCTCTCACTCTTATCACTCACACAATACAATGTCCGCTGGCTCAGGCATCTACTGATTGGTCCATTCAGAGCTGGGAATCCTGCGCTTTCCTCCAAGCATGTTGGCTCCTCAGTGACAGTGTATCAGTGGTAGTTTGAAAAGAGGTGGTGGCTGTATCACATGCAACGGAGGAGGCATGTGCATGTCTTTACCCTCCTAGAGTCAGGGACAGTGCAAAAGCCATGTGGAGAGTCCTCTAGCAGATGGGATGGGTTAATTGGCTACTAAAACATTTGGAAGTGGAGAAAATTGGTTAAAAAAAAAATGTTTAAAAACTATGATGAATCTATCCAGACATTTTATGATTATCATCAGAGCCTCTTTGGTAAATAATTTTAATGGCTGTTTATATAAATATCCTAATTTCAACTGAACATCAATGGAGTAAAATTAATTATCATGAATTAGTCATTTGATTTTTCCAATCAAAGTGTAAGAAGTACCTCAAAGAGGATGAGAATAATAAAAATGAAGATTAAATGTTAGTCCCCACCCTTGTTCTGTCAGTCACGCCCATCTTGTTAGTGTTCTCACCTGTTCTCCAGTCCTCATGTGTTAATTAGCTCCCATTTATATACGTAGCCCTGCTTTTCTCAGTCTTGTCGCTGGTCACTGTGTGTGTTCTGTTATGTTGTGTATTGTGTCAACACTGTTTTTCAGTTTAGTGTTTTGGCCTTCATCCGGTGCTTGTGCTCACATTATTAAAACCACGTTTCATCTTCTCCATGACTGTGTCCACTTTTCTCTCTCTCAGTTATCCCACCATGACAAATGTACATATCATGTGTTTGTTTTTTGTCTTCTGTCTATTATTGTGAGTGCAGATGCATGTGCAATTGAGGATGTCTGATAATGTGAAAATCATTTCATTTAAAATGTTTATCTGTGCTGTCCAACCACTTATACAGACTGAGAATTTTCTGGGGCAAGCATGGCCTATTGGTAAGGAATTGCCGGTTTGATCCCCAGACAGGACATGACTGAAGTGCCCTTGAGCAAGGCACCTAACCCCCTAACTGCTCCCCGGGCGCCGGTGGATAAGGGCTGCCCACCGCTTCGGGCACAAATTCTCACAGCCTAGTGTGTTCACTAGTGTGTGTGTGTGTTTCACTGCACGAATGAGTTAAATGTGGAGGTCAAATTTTGTTGTGTGAAGATCACATTGGCAAATTGGTTCATCTTAATATAATGTTTATTAATATAATGTTTATTAATCTTAATATGATTATTGCCATGCTTAACTGAAGTAGGTGTGGGAGGTCAATCTACAGGGAGTAGTTTGGTGACCATTGATTTAACGAGCTATATGTGGGCCCATATTTCAGTTCTTCACTCTCTCATAGCTATGTATGTATATATATATATATATATATATATATATATATATATATATATATATATATATATATACAGGTAAATTACGGGAGCTCCACTATGACTTTATTCCCATTCGGACCTACCATGTTTGAGTTTTTTCCTCTCATCCCTCAGGGCTGAATTACCTACTGTGTTCTAAGCTACATTGGAGTTTGTCTGATCATTTTAGTGTTGTCCAGATGCAAAACTCTTTCAGGCAGGTGATTTACCAGGCAGATGTGATCTGATGAGTTCTGACTGCTGATTCCAGCTGTCTTTAAACTTTTAACACATAGAATCACCAAAAACCTCTCCAAATCATAAACCAACATGTTTTTACATTTTTAATCTTTTTAAAGAGTCTTTAATAAACTACTTGGTCTGGATGGATGATTTTCAGTGGATGGATTGATTAAATCGGATTGATGGATTGGAACCTCATTCTCCACACACTATCTGCATTATGTGCATTGTGTTATTAGCATTATGTGGAAGAGAAAGAAATTCAAATCAAAGTAAAGGCAAAATACTGTCTGCGCCGTCTTCCACCCAATATATCAAAAAGTAATATTTAAACACTAGAGGTTAAAGTCCTCTTTAAATGGAAGTGAATGAAAACAAGCTGTTCTAAAGCAACCTGGTTATGTTGTTTCTATCATGTTGGCTACTTAGTGCTGATTGGTTAGTGAGTGGTTGTGCTCATTGGCTGTGCAGAGTGGGTGGTACACAAGCACCATACCAGCCCATTCATTTTGAACTTCCTCAGCAGCTTCTCTAATGTCTGACCAACCAGCAAGGCATTATCAAGTGTCAGGCCTCCTCAATATAGACATTCTCTGATACCACCCCAGAAACTCACTCATCCTGTAGTCTTTTTAATGCTGTCCAGATGCAGGAGTTTCAACTCTGTAAGATGTTAAAAAGCAGACATCCCCCTGATAAACTAATCCAATCTGAATAGGGTTATAGAGAGAGCGTGGGAGTGAGTGTTTACAACACTATCCACCTACCTCATGTCTCATTCACATGTAAGAAAACATCACATTATCATAATGCAGATATCAATCATTTACACTCAGATTACATATGACATTAACACAGCCAGCTAGCAAGCTTACAGCTTTACACAAGCAGTTAGCTACACTGGCTACATAACTCAGGATACATACCCTCCATACACAAAACAAATCAGATAATCACCTGTCTAGTAGAAAAACAGCTAATTTAGCATTGCTTTCCAGGCCATTTTGTTTAGCAGTGCGGGCAGTGCAGCTTTCTCTGCTGTGTTTGTTTGTGCATGTGTGGAGTCTCCATGCTTGTGCATGTGAATGTGGGCAGGATGAGGTAGGTTGGAAAGTGCCCAGGCATGTAGGTTTGTCAGAGCATTTGTTTTGCTCATTGTTATTAAAGAGTATATCAAAAAGTATAACAAAACCTTTACAATGTAAACCATCTTATGAGACATGGCAGTATTCAACAAGGAAAAACACATCTGCATTTACATCTGGAGCATCCTGTGTGCTGCTCTTTCTTACCCCTATGTAAAAGAGACAAAAGAGGTCTTTGGTGCTAAAAGCAATGTAATCGTTTGAGTGAGTATGAGAGAGAGTTCAGATTTCTGGCCTGTATAGTTAATGAACTTCATCAGATTAAAATGTGAGTGAAGTGTGAAGCACATTTCTATTCATGTGTTTCTTTGATCAAAGTCACACAAACAAAACAGTACATTAGAACATTGTCTGAAAACTGTGTTTCAGCACTGTCCTAATGTTTGAGTAATGTTAGGCTAAGGTTTTGCTCACAGCTTTGTCCCCTCTTGCCCCTGTACAGACGAGACATACCAGCAGCTGGCACGGGAGACCCTGGAGGAGCTGGACTGGTGTTTAGACCAGCTGGAGACCATCCAGACACACCGCTCGGTCAGCGAGATGGCCTCCAACAAGGTTTGTCTGCTTTGCAGCACTACCAGACTGCAGTTCTCACAATCCTTTTCAGCTCCTTGTTTGGGAACACATAAAAACACAGTACCAGTCTGTATTTATATGAAGCTAAGCTTTGTTGATCTGGTTTCAGGGAAGTCAGGACATTTGCATCCCTTGCACTGGTGTCTGTTTTTGGCAACAGTAAATGAGTAGAGTTTAATTAACAAGGTTCCTGCCTATCTAGTCCAACTAACTAAACTTGGATGTGATGCAGTGTAGAAACTGAAGCCTGCTTCAGTCTAGTCCTAGTTTATGCTTGTCACAAGCGATGATCTCTTAACACCCCTGACACAATATAAACATAGCTCCATTTTCTGCCAGTGCTGGACCCTGCAAGTCCATCATTTAGTAATGAACTGTTGCACAACCTTGTGCAGCTGCTGCAAGCCTCAAGGATTGAATACATTCCTCCAGACCAAATGGAGATATGATGGGTGCTATTCAGTGAATGCTGACTGCTGAGCTTTGTCATTACAGTCTATGTTGTCTGCATGTTCTTAGGCCTTCCCTTTTGCAAGCATGCAGATCCTTGTCAGTGTGAGGAAATGATGACAAGATGTTTTCTAAGAGAGTGCAGTCCCTGTTCCAATGTATATTTCATAGTCTGTATATGTGCAGTCAAAATAGCACATGTGCGCATGCCTGGCAGCCTTGTCACACACACTGCTCTGGATTTAGAAGAGGGAGAGAGAGAGAGGAGGGAAAGAGAGAAGTGATGGAGGGAGGGTTTGTGGGTGGGGAGGAGGCATAGGACGGGGGAACGTTTGGGTCCTGATGCTGATGCGTGTGCTTTAACCTTGGTTGCTATCGAACTACAGCAGGCTCTACCCTTCCTGCTTAACTATTGGTTCTCTGCTGAGACCACAAGGCATGTGGTGCTGACATTGGCCAATGAGAAATCGGTTACCCTGTTCAATACCTTCCTTCCTTAAAGAAACAGGAATGTTCTCTTGTTTTTATTACGGCCTCAAGAGGCAACTGCTTTGCCAAGCTTAGCCTTGTTCTTCACTATCAGCTTGTTGCATGTTGTAGGTTGTGTATTGAAATTTAAACAAGAATGAAACAAGGTATGAAGGTGAAGTCCTTGTATATATTGGAGATGAGACTGGCAATATGTACACTCAACTATGCACACACCAATTCATTTATGCAGAAATCATAACATACAGAAGCCCTCGTCCTACTTTCTTAACACACAATCACAAATATTCACTCACTCACTTTTTTCCCACACGCTGACATGCCCTCTGCAGCACATGCGCACTCAAGGATGCGCTCACTCAACATCACCCCCCTCCACACACACACAAACACACATACACATGCACGCTCAGGCACGCGCCTCCCGCCAGAAGAGGCTGATTAGCTTGCGAGAGCCGTCTACAGCATCCGGGGAGACGGAGAGCTAGGTGCAGAAGCGAGGCAGCGCCTGATCATTTCAGCCAGACACCTCAGTGGGTGGATACAAGCAATTTGGGGCAGGATACGGCAGTGCTGCACGGACGGGAAACTGCAGTCAAGGCTCCTGTGCTAGAGCGGGATCACGGCACGCACACTGGAAACGTTCTTTGGGCCCGGCTTGGAGCTCCAGGGTGGGGGAGGGGACCCACAGAGAGCAAGCGAAAGACAGGCTGTTTTTCCAGACCTCTGCCTGGCTGGGATTCTAGAGCACTTAGATTAGGCCCCATGCATTCTTTCTGTATCCTCCATTTCTCCATTTGCGTCTGCTGATTGGTTATTTCTTTGCTTCTGTGTTATGTTGCTTCGGTGTCCCTGTTAGTATCAATCTGGCTATGTTGCTTTCTTCCATTTTGTCCTGTCACCTCACAGTATTGCTCCGTCTCTTAGTCTTGTCTTTTCTCTTCTAGTTTGTCTCACCTTTCAGTTCTCCATCCCCTCTTGCATCCTCACTATCCTGTCTCTGTCTCCCATCCTCTCTCTGTGCCCTTCAGACGGTCCCCCTTCTCTCACCCAAGTTCTCCATCTTTGCCCACTCCTCTGCTTCCTTGCTGGATTCGGGTCAGCTGTGTTCCTCCTATACTCGGACGAGATGTAGCCAACTTGGCCTATGGTTCCAGGCGGCTCCTGGCGAGCCGTTTGCAGGACAGCCTTCTATGATTACCTGGACAGCCAAATCGGGGACCCAACTTCCATATGTAGGGAGCTGGAAGCAAGTACTTGCTGTTGTGTTGTTGTAGGGCTGCAACATTTACTTGACAAAGTCAGTTTGATGGCAGTGACATTGACTATGGAGAAAGTTCTATAATGACCTGTAATGTTCATATGATACACGTGTCACATCGCAATACACTACAGGAAGTACTGGGGGAAATATGGCTTCTATTGGTTTGTTATCCCAGAAAAGAAGAAATCACCATTTGGACAGACAGAACTTTGAATGATGGCGGCGGTAAAGGGAGAGGAACCAAAGGAGGTGTAATAGTTTCATGAGTTAATCAAATAGTTTTACCGACTGTAGAACAATTTGTTGCAGCCCTACTAGACAACTGCCGCCCGCTGCCGGGCCAAAGCTACCGCCGCTCTGGAGCGGCCTGGCCGGTCCGGCTGCGGCCTCAGCGCCCACACTCTGACTGCGCCCGCATGTCGCTGGGGTCCTCGTACCGCTCCGGCCGCTCCGCTGCATTACCGTGCCTCCTGCCTGTGCCAGCGACCTGCACCATCTGCTGTCTCACTCAGGATGGGTGTGGTGGAGGCCCTGGAGCCAACTGCCTCACCCCGTCGTCACTCTGGCCCTGGAAGCTTCCGGTTGCCCCCTTCCTCCAGCTACAGTAGTCTGCAGGGGAGGGGAGGGGCAGAGCTGGAGTTGGGGGCCACTGCTGCTGGTGGGGTGCTAGAGGGGGGAGGACAGGCCACCGAGCGCAGGACCCCCCTGGTGGACCTGTTCTGCGATACCTGTTCCAAACCATGGCTCATCGGATGGTGGGACCAGGTAGGGGTGGGAAGAAGGTCTGGGCAATGAATTGTTTACACTAGGTAGCGATGTGTGATTGTGTATATATATATATATAATATACAAGTCTAAATAACTACTACAAAGAAACTAGAATTTTGTGAAAAAATTTTTGTTGTTTTGGCTTGAGGTGGTGCAAAGTGGTCCTATGGCAGCAGTGTGATGATAATTGGTGTATGTTGGAAGATGACTTTTAGTTTCACTTGTAGCTTTTTTATGATACATGAGTTTTGAAGGGTTTGATGTCAGAGCATAAAATCTGATTCAAATGTGAGCATAATCACCAGTGGAACACATCCAAGGAAAACTTTGGGTGACTGATGAATGTGCTGCTGATTGGAGCAAAATGAAACTATTCCTGTGTTGTATGTGGATCCTAATATCCCAGTGCAGTGATGGGAACACTGTACTCTATTAATGACTGACAAAGTATAAGTTATTTTGGATTCTGACATTGACATACTAGAAGTGACTGGGGAAGAGAGTCAGCTATTGCCTTAAAGAAATTCCACATTTACCACAGGTGTGATCTGTCAGCCAAATCATGTTTGGAGTCCAAATTGTGTGTCTTTAGCTTAGACCTATAAGGTTGTTGTTGTTTAAGAACATAAAAAATAGCCAAACATTTATACAGTGGTGCTTGAAATTTTGTGAACCCTGTAGAATTTCCTATATTTCTAAATATGACCTCATCAGATATTCCTAAGAGTAGATAAAGAGAACCTAGTTAAACAAATGAGACAAAAATATGATACTTGGTCATTTATTTGTTGGGGAAAAGGATCCAATATGACATATTTGTAAAAGACAAAAATATATGAACATTTGTTTTCAGTATCTGGTGTGACCCCCCTTTACAGCAACAAAAACTACAACTACAACTAATCGTTTCTGGTAACTGTTCTTTAAACGTTCTTTGGTAGAACGACTTGTGTGCTTAGGGTCATTGTGTTGTTGCATGACCCACCTTCTCTTGAGATTCAGTTCATGGACAGATGTCCTGACATTTTCATTTAGAATTCTCCGATATAATTCACAATTCATTGTTCCATCAATGGCGGCAAGCTGTCCTGGCCCAGATGCAGCAAAACAGGCCCAAACTATGATACTACCACCACCATGTTTCACAGATGAGATAAGGTTCTTATGCTGGAATGCAGTGTTTCCCTTTCTCCAAACATAACACTTTTAATTTAAACTAAGACGTTTTATTTTGGCCTCATCTGTCCACAAAACTTTCTTCCAGTAGTCTTCTGGCTTGTCCACATGATCTTTAGCAAACTGCAGATGAGCAGCAATGTTCTTTTTGGAGAGCGCTGGCTTTCTCCTTACAACCCTGCCATGCACACCATTGTTGTTCAGTGTTCTCCTGATGGTGGACTCATTAACATTAGTCAATGTGAGAGAGGCCTTCAGCTGCTTAGAAGTAACTCTGGAGTCCTTTGTGACCTCGCTGACTATTACACGCCTTACTCTTGGAGTGTTCTTCGTCGACCACTCCTGGGGAGGGTAACAGTGGTGTTGAATTTCCTCCATTTGTACACAATCTGTCTGACTGTGGATTGGTGGAGTCCAAACTCTTTAAAGATGTTTTTCCAGCCTGATGAGCATCAACAACTCTTTTTCTGAAATCTCCTTTGTTCATGTCATGATACCCTTCCACAAACATGTGCTGTGAAGTGCAGATTTTGATAGATTCCTGTTCTTTAAATAAAACAGGGTGCCCACTCACACCTGATTGTCAACCCCCATTGATTGAAAACTCCTGACTCTAATTTCACCTTCAAATTAATTGCTAATTCTAGAAGTTCACGTACTTTTGCCTCTCACAAATATGTCATATTGGATCATTTTTGTCACTAAATGAGCAAGTATAATATTTTTGACTCATTTATTTAGCTTGGTTCTCTTTATCTACTTGTAGGACTTGTGTGAAAATCTGATGATGTTTTAGGTCAAATTTATGCAGAAATATAGAAATTTCAAAAGAGTTCACAAACTTTCAAGCACCACTGTAGAATCAGTTTTAGTGACAATGACTGACATCTGTGCACACTCTTCAGCCAGTCCTGCTGCTGTCTGAAGTGACTGCCCTTAGCAGTGAAGTTTTCTTCATTTAAATAACCATGTCTTTTCTGTCAAAATGCATCACCAAAATTTCTCTCAACCTAGTCCAACTGTGTCCAGATGCTAATTAAGGTCTCACAGATTAGTCAGTTTTATAACACCATATGACTAAACTATGAGCTATAAAAATCTAGAAAATCTTATCTTTTCAGACTCCAGCCAGGTTGCTAGAACACTGGCATCAAATAATAGTCATTGTCAATAAAAACTGATTTTATATCAGCACTTCTACAGTCAGTCATCTAAGATGCTAAGATGGCTTTTGTCACCCTGATCTACACAGGGTGTTCTACAAGTTCAGAGTGAGTCAAACTATGTCCTAAAACATATCACATCGATGTTTGTGCAGAAACCTGGATGTGGTTTGAGAAAAGTTTTGGTGATGTATTTTGATGGAAATGATGGGACTATTAAGGCAACTGTTGAGTTTGAGTTCTTGTTAGCGCTGTTAGCCTTGTAGCACCAGTTCTAAAAATTTGAACGCCAAACATGCCTTGGCTGATTGACTATGTCTGAAGTTGGTAAGAAACTATAAATACAATTTTTGAGTGAACCACTTTTAGCCAGCACACCTTTACACCGCCTTTACACCTGTTCCTCCTATCTTTCCATCCTTCTCTCCATCACTACTTCTTATCACCCCAGTCCCTCTGAATCTGGAAAAATCTCCCATACAGGTGCATCTAAAAAATTAGAATATAATCAAAAAGTTAATTTATTTCATAATTCAATTTAAAAAGTGAAAGTCATATATAGATTAATTACAAACATCCAATGAAAACCCAAAGTATCTCAAAATAATAGAATATTATATAAGACAAATAATAAACATATCTTTAATACATAAATGTTGTTCTACTGAAAAGTATGTACAGTATATACACTCCATAGGTGGTGGGGGTCCTTTTACATGAATTACTGTATCAGTGCGGCGTGGCATGGAGGTGATCAGCCTGTGGCACTGTTGAGGTGGTATGGAACCATTGGTTGCTTTAATATCGGCCTTCAGCTCATCTGCATTGTTAGGTCTGGTGTCACTCATCTTCATCTTGAGAATACTCCATAGATTTCTCTAGGTATTGGTACTTTTGGCAGTGTGGGCAGGTGCCAAGGCCTGCTGGCATCTCCATAAAGCTTGTCAGCAGAGGGAAGCATAAAGTGCTCTAAAATGTCCTGATAGACAGTTGCACTGCAATGTAAGACATTGGACCAACACCAGCAGATGACATGACTAACCAAACCATCACTGATTGTGGAAACTTTACGCTAGACCTCTCCTCCAAACTCTGGGACCTTGATTTCCAAATGAAATGCAAAGTTTACTTTCAGTGATGGTTTGGGGAGTCATGTCATCTTCTGGTGTTGGTCCACTGTGTTATATGAAGTGTAAAGTCAGTGCAGCCATCTACCAGTACATTTTAGGGCACTTCATGCTTCACTCCACTGACAAGCTTTATGGAGATGCAGATTTTATTTTCCAGGAGGACTTTGCCCCTGCTCACACTGCCAAAAGTACCAACACCTGGTTTAATAACCAAAGTTTCACTCTGCTTGACTGGCCACCAAACTCACCTGACCTAAAGCCCACAGAGAATCTATGAGCTATTGTCAAGATAGATGAGAGACACCAGATGAGCAGATGAGCTGGAGGCTGCTTTCAAAGCAACCTGGGCTTCCATAACACCTCAACTTTGCCACAGGCTGATCACCTCCATGCCATGCCATGCCACATTGATGCAGTAATTCATGCAAAAGGAGCTCCGACCAAGTATTGAGTGCATATACTGTACATACTTTTCAGTAGACCAACATTTATGTACTAAAAACCACTTTACATGATTATATATAATATTCAAATTTTTTGAGATGCTGACTTTTGTGCTTTCATTGGCTGTCGGCCATATTAAAAAAATCTATATTAAAATAAATAAGATCACTCTCTGGGTAAAGAATCAATATATGAGTTTCACCTTTTGAATTGAATTACTGAAATAAACTTTTTCGATGATATAACATTTTTTTGAGATGCACCTGTATACTCAAATGATACCACTGAATAACTACATACTGTTTATATGGCAAAAAACTCCATACACACAAGTTTGATTGTGTTAGTTGTTTGGCTTGAGTCTTGAGTCTTGGCTTGAGACATAGCTTCTGTGTTACTGCATTAGTAACTCAGTCTCTCTTGAGCATGTCCTTGGCTATACTCCAGTTTTGTTTAAACAAACTTGTTTTATCTTGTGAAATACTTGGTTTTGAGAGATCTGACTGATAATCTGGAGAGATCTGAATGATAATCTGGAGAGATCTGAATGATAATCATGAGAGATCTGAATGATAATCATGAGAGATCTGAATGATAATCATGAGAGATCTGAATGATAAACTGGAGAGATCTGAATGATAATCTGGAGAGATGTGAATGATAAACTGGAGAGTTCTAAATGATAATCTGGCGAGACCTGAATGATAATCTGGAGAGTTGTGAAAGATAATCTGGAAAGGTGTGAAAGATAATCTGTTGAGATCTGGATGATAATATGGAAAGATCTGAACGATAAATTGGAGAGATCTGAATGATAATCTGGATAGATCTGGATGATAATCTGGAAAGATCTGAATGATAAATTGGAGAGATCTGAATGATAATCTGGAGAGGTGTGAAAGATAATCAGGAGAGATCTGAATGATAATCTGGAAAGATCTGAATGTTAAACTGGAGAGATATGAATGATAATCTGGAAAGATCTGAATGATAAATTGGAGAGATCTGAATGATAATCTGAAGAGATCAGAATGATAATATGGAGACGTGTGAAAGATAATCTGGAGGTGTAAAAGATAATCAGGAGAGATGTGGATGATAATCTGGAAAGATCTGAATGATAAACTGGAGAGATCTGAATGATAATTTGGAGAGATCTGAATGATAATCTGAAAAGATCTGAATGATAATCTGGAGAGATCTGAATGACAATGTGGAGAGATATGAATGACAATCTGCAGAGATATGAATGATAACCTGGAAAGATCTGAATGATAAACTAGATAGATCTGAATGATAATTTGGAGAGATCTGAATGATAATCTGAAGAGATCTGAACGATAATCTGGAGAGATATGAAAGATAATCTGAAGAGATCGGAATGATAAACTGGAGAGTTCTAAATGATAATCTGGCGAGACCTGAATGATAATCTGGAGAGTTGTGAAAGATAATCTGGAAAGGTGTGAAAGATAATCTGTTGAGATCTGGATGATAATATGGAAAGATCTGAACGATAAATTGGAGAGATCTGAATGATAATCTGGATAGATCTGTATGATAATCTGGAAAGATCTGAATGATAAATTGGAGAGATCTGAATGATAATCTGGAGAGATCTGAATGATAATCTGGAGAGGTGTGAAAGATAATCAGGAGAGATCTGAATGATAATCTGCAAAGATCTGAATGTTAAACTGGAGAGATATGAATGATAATCTGGAAAGATCTGAATGATAAATTGGAGAGATCTGAATGATAATCTGAAGAGATCAGAATGATAATATGGAGACGTGTGAAAGATAATCTGGAGGTGTAAAAGATAATCAGGAGAGATGTGGATGATAATCTGGAAAGATCTGAATGATAAACTGGAGAGATCTGAATGATAATTTGGAGAGATCTGAATGATAATCTGAAAAGATCTGAATGATAATCTGGAGAGATCTGAATGACAATGTGGAGAGATATGAATGACAATCTGCAGAGATATGAATGATAACCTGGAAAGATCTGAATGATAAACTAGATAGATCTGAATGATAATTTGGAGAGATCTGAATGATAATCTGAAGAGATCTGAACGATAATCTGGAGAGATATGAAAGATAATCTGAAGAGATCGGAATGACAGTGTGGAGAGATATGAATGACAATCTGGAGAAATATGAATGATAATCTGAAGAAATCTGAATGATAATCTGGAGAGATCTGAATGGTAAACTAGAGAGATATGAATGATAATCTGAATGATAATCTGGAGAGATATGAAAGATAATCTGAAGAGATCTGAATGACAGGGTGGAGAGATATGAATGACAATCTGGAGAAATATGAATGATAATCTGAAGAAATCTGAATGATAATCTGGAGAGATCTGAATGATAATTTGGAGAGATCTGAACAATAATCTGGAGAGATATGAAATATCTGAAGAGATCTGAATGACAGTGTGGAGAGATATGAATGATAATCTGAAGAAATCTGAATGATAATCTGGAGAGATATGAATGATAATCTGGAGAGATCTGAGTGATAAACTTGAGAGAAATGAAAAATAAACAAAGTAATGGACTTCTTGCTTTAGCCAAACATTTGTTCTGTTATGTTCTGAACTGGAAGATGAATGAGATGTGTTATTAGTGCTTTTCATAATAGGTATTTTTGTAATCCTAATAAGCTCATTGAGTGCCACTGAATAGGAACAGATAGTGCCCTGGTCTCCTAGTAACACGAAATTCTTAGTAATTGGACAGATATTTCAGGTCCTTTTGCTCTTGTACCAGCCTGGCCCTCTTGAGGATGCATGCTAAAAACAGTTGGCAGAATGTGAGTGTTGTATTTATGAGTCAGCATCATGCAAACAGAGCTTTGGGACAGTATGTACAGGCCTGTGAATTTGGTGAAGGAATCCTTGCTTGCAGAGCCTGACTTGGCAGTTTCATGACAGGATTATGACACATAAGCCTATGTTGGTCAAACTCTGCAGTTTGAGATCATTGTCTTTAATATCCCATTGATTATGTTAATGTTATAAAAAATTATAATACTGTAACAACAGCACAAACTCTTAAGTAAAATCTCTAAATGGTAAATATAGGCTGTATGGCCAGTCCATGCAGTTTGCAATCAGTGTGTCAGTAGTGCTGATTGGATTTTGTCTCACTGTTGTGACTGGCTGACATTTTCACTACTATGTTTGTGTAATCGGTGTGATCTTTACCTTCATGTTTGGGATTACTTCCTTTTTCAAATATTAACTACCACATCTCTGAGCTTGGTTGTGGATGTCTGATTATCAGACAGGTCAGAGATTAGAGCAGGTTTTTGTGTGGCGTCATGATTTGTGGATGGATTGATGTTAAAACACATGGCAGAGAAAAGGAAAGAGAAGAAAACAGAAAGGAGAGAAAACTGGGCATGGAACAGCGTTTGCGCAGTGGTGTGATGCTGGGTGGAGGGAGGACAAAAATAAAGAGTGGAAGAGTGTGATGTGGAGCAGGCGAAGAGGCGGGCAGTAGAGAGAGCGACAGAGTAGAGAACGCAGAAGGAAAGACAGATACATAGAGCGATGACCTTGGGGGAGGTCAGAGACAGACACCTGCCTACTCTCTCCGACTGTCACCCAACCAGTCGCCTCGCTCCCATCATGCCGCAGGAGAGACTGCGAGGAGGCAGTTGCTAAGGAAACCGACAGGTTGCCATGGAGATTGTAATGTGTGAAGGACCAGTCGCTGGGACAGTGTCGGGGTCTTGTCCGAATCCCAAAGCGAGCATGTTTGCTCGGGTTATGTCTGTTCAGCCGTGTTCACATTCTTTCATCTAGCCTGGGCAGCTATTCTGTAAATGTTTTTCAGTGCTACTGTGCTGCTGGATATCTCAGAGACCTCTTTGCCCTTGCCTCATTGCTATGATTTTGTGTGCTAAGAGGAATCAAAATATTCCACTTAACTCTGCCTGACTGGCCTACAGTTAATTAAAGTTTAATTAAGGATAGACATTATTGATTTGACCATGCAATATCACAGCTGAGGCGGGATTCAAACGAGCATCTGTCAGATTCTATCGAACATATGTGCACTGAGAGCCATTGTATAATAGGTTTGACAGAGAACAGTAAACAAGTAGCCTAAAGTATATTTCCATGCTTGTGTGTTTTCTAACTGATGCTACTACACTGTCAGGTTAAATATATTGCTAGGTGTGCATGTTTTCTGTTTTTGCATAATAACTGCTGTTTGCACTGATGGCAGAGCTGAAACACATCCTGACTTTAAAGGTCCCAATGTCCAATTGAATATTGTACACAGTCGTTTTGACTGTAGCATGCTTATAGAGCAGTGGTGTAGTACTCTTGCCCTCACCTAGCCTATTCAGGCCATTCCTAGTTAACAAGCTTCTCACATGTTGGATCAGCTGTGTCAGAGTAGGGAAAACACTCAAGTGTGCAGAGGATGGGGTCACTGGCTTTGTGGACCTCTGCCTTAAACACAGCTTTTCTTTCACTGTCAAAGCCAATGATTAAAGGCATTAATTTGAAATATGTTAAAACATCTTGATGTCCACTACAGAAATAGATTCTAGTGGGGCCCCAAGTGGCTCAGCAGGCTAAGACGCTAAGACTATGACCAGAGGATTGCAAGTTCAAATCCTGGTCATGCTGTTTGCCATCAACAGCCCAAGAAAGCAAAAATTGGCCATGCTCTCTCTGGACAGGTAGATGGCGCTCTTTCTCCCTATCACTCACACATTGCAATGTCCACTGGCTCAGGCATCTACTGATTGGTCCATACGGAGCTGGGAACCCTGTGCTTTCCTCTGAGCGTGTTGGCTCCCCAGTGATGGTGTATCAGTGGTAGCATATTCTACATGCCAAATGCCTTCAGAAAGACTTACCTTTGTCCCTTGTCTTCTCTCTGTCCTCCAGTTTAAGAGAATGCTAAACAGGGAGTTGTCTCATCTGTCTGAGATGAGCCGTTCAGGGAACCAGGTGTCTGAGTATATCTCCACTACCTTCCTAGGTGAGTGAGCTTGCTTTAACGGCTCCATGGCATGTAACACACTCCTGCACTACACTGAAACTCTTTCCGGACTGGTTTTTAAGATGTGTTTACAACGTGTTCCTCAGACAAGCAGAACGAGGTGGAGATCCCATCTCCAACACTGAGGGAGCGCGAGAAGCCCATGTGCCATATTAGTGGTGTGAAGAAGCTAACGCACAGCTCCAGTCTGACCAGTGCTGCCCTGCCACGTTTTGGCATCAAGACCGAGCAAGAGGATGCATTGGCCAGGGTACCCACACCTTCATTTGCAAATGACAACTTTTTGGGGACAAGACATGGCATCATATGGAGTTGTGTTTCATCATTACTGTATGCTGTCTTTTTGTAGGAGCTGAATGACTTGAATAAGTGGGGCCTTAATATATTCCGTGTGGCTGAGTTTTCCAATAACAGACCTCTGAGCTGCATAATGTTTGCCATCTTCCAGGTATGAAAGTTTTTGGCTTTTCGTGCCATTAACAAATGGAATGAATTGGAGATTGAGATAGATGGACTTGTGTACTCCAGTTATTAATGCTCCTCCAGAAATGAACCTGATAGTACATATCAAGAGACAGAAAGTAAGTGGGCAGGTTCAAACAGACAAAGATCTTAACCAAGAAACTGCAGAACCACAGTAAACATGTAAACCAAGAAAGAGGTTAAGAAACTCTTGGAAAACAGACATTGCAATGACACACTCCAATACTCAAGGCTGTATGTAATTTAATGAAATGACTAATATGACATAAAACGAATGTATGCACAAAAGCTTAATTGTTGTTTCTCTGTTTAAAGGAAAGGGACCTGTTGAAGACATTTCGTATCCCTGTGGACACATTCATTACCTATGTGATGACGCTAGAGGATCACTACCATGCCAATGTGGCCTACCATAACAGCCTGCATGCAGCTGATGTCACGCAGTCAACACATGTGCTGCTGTCCACACCGGCACTGGATGTGAGTAGAGTTTCTTATGAGATTTGCTGACCTTTGGACTATTAGTTACAATGAAATCTTCATTTTTCATTGCTGGCATGTTATGCTGTGAGCACAGTTTAGTCTTCTATTATGTATCTTCATCAGGCTGTCTTCACTGACCTGGAAATACTGGCTGCATTATTTGCTGCTGCCATCCATGATGTGGACCATCCTGGGGTTTCCAACCAGTTCCTCATCAATACCAGTAAGAAGTCCATCCATCTATCCATTATCCCACCTGCTTAATCCTTATCAGGGTCACGGTTAGTCCCCTACCACCTCACTGGGTGCAGGGCAGGGCATTACACTATTCAACTAAGCCCAGGACAGGGCGCCAATCCATCGCTAGGTGCACATACGCTCGCACACATAAACACAGACAATTTAGAGTACCCAATCCAGTAAGAAGTCAAAATGGAAAATTGTCCCACACATCAGCAACATAATCAACATACAGTAGATGAACTTTAGCTGTAAGATCACAAGCATGAGTTTACAACAAGTTACTCTGTGAGCAGCTACAGACCAGCTGAACCTGATCTGACCTTTTGTTTGTATCTGTCACAGATTCGGAGCTGGCTCTGATGTACAACGACGAATCCGTCCTGGAGAACCACCATCTGGCTGTGGGTTTTAAACTGCTCCATGAGGAGAACTGTGACATCTTCCAGAACCTGACAAAGAGGCAGCGGCAGAGCCTCCGCAAATTGGTGATTGACATGGTGAGTTGAGGTTTGCTGTGGTTTCATTTATTAATACTAAGACGATATGAATTTGTTCTTTTAACGCATGGGCTCTCATTTCTTGTTCACTTCTAAGGTCCTGGCAACAGACATGTCAAAGCACATGAGTTTGCTGGCAGATTTAAAGACTATGGTGGAGACCAAGAAGGTGACCAGCTCAGGAGTGCTACTGCTTGACCATTACACTGACCGCATACAGGTAAACAGCTGCACAAAGCCTTTTCACAAGCAAAACCTACAGGAGACAAATGGCTTTTGTTCTTCTCTAAAGAGATTTGTTTTCTGAAGTGTTAATTCTGCTGACAGTTTTTCAAGCTTTTTCTCCTGTACATTTCAGCAGGTGATCATTTCTGTTTGAAGGGGCTTTCAGATCCTTTCTTTCTGGCAGCATTACCTGTTGTTTCACAGCATTCACCTATTCTCTTGATGATAGTGAAATAGGGGTTTGCTGTGCTGTTAGGGTCTTGTAAATTTCTGAATAGCTGCAGTTGGTCTGATGAAGACCAGTTATGTAGTTTTTGATTGATCTGCACAGATATTCTATCACATTTACCTGGGAATCAAAATATGGCATATTCTATCTGTACCTTTAGATGTCTGTCAATCATGTTTGTGTTTGGGAGCTTGTTTTCAGGCTTGTGATGGGTTGCATCAGCTGTGGCAGATTACCATATAAGGAATTTCCCTGTTTCCATCTCCCCACTGCCCTGCACCCCACAGCAGTTCACTGCATTAGCAAGCACTGACAAGCAAATGATAGCACAGGTCTCAGGAGTGTATTTTCTTAATTCTTGCAAATGATTCTGAATAATGATTTGTTGTTAACACCATTAAAGGTGCAGTATTTTGCAATTTTGGTGTGTGAATACTGCTTTTGTATTTGCATGTTTAGTTTACTGAATATTGGTACAGGAATCTACAATTTGAAGCCAAAGATGGATTTCACAGTTAGCATAGTCATAAGAAACATATTAGCATTTTTTGTCGTACTGATCTGCAACACAAGTCTTGCTTTGGCGAAGAGAATAATAGAGTTAATGTGTGTGGATTTCAGACTGTATGTAAAAGACAGCATGTATTTGTGTATGTGTGTATGTGTGTGTGTGCATGATTGTGTGTATGTGTGCGTGTGCGTGTGTGTGTGTTTGTGTGCGTGCGTGCATGTGTGTGTGTGAGTGTGTGTGTGTGTGAGTTTTCAAAACCTGGCCAGGATTTTTTTTTCTGTAAAAATTGGTGTGAAGGTGCCAACTTCATGATCCATCATATACTTACTCTGCACAAGCAGCCCGAGTAGCTCTATGACTAGACCAGAGGATTGCGAGTTCAAATCCCAGTCATGCTGTTTGCCGGGGCCCAAGAGAGCAAAAATTGGCAGTGCTCTCTCTGGGTGGGTAGATGGCGCTCTCTCTCTCCCTAACACTCACACATTGCAATGTCCGTTGGCTCAGGCGTCTACTGATTGGTCCATTCAGAGCTGGGAACCCTGCACTTTCCTCCGAACGTGTTGACTTCCCAGTGACGGTGTATCAAGCGGTAGTTCAAAAAGAGGCGGTGGCTGCATCACACGCAGGAGGAGGCGTGTGCATGTCTTCACCCTCCTAGAGTCAGGGACAGTGCAAAGTGATGGAGAGAGCCCCCTAGTGGATGGGATGGGTTAATTGGCTACTACTACATTGGGAAGGGGAGAAAATTTGCAAAAAAATTATATATATAAAAAAAAAAAAAGAAACACTGCACTAAACTTGGCTGTAGGGATTCACTCCTGTTCAGCCCCAAAATAATTGAGAAATTTGAGTGCTATGGGTCTTGATGATGGGCAATAAGGTCTGCCATTTTAATTCAAAGGCCTTTGATTGAGGTCAATCAGAAAGGGCCTGGAACTCAGTAGTGAGTAATGCATCCAAGCGTAGATGATTATATTCACTACATGCCTCTGCATTTTTTGGCTTTGTTCTTTGACTTTGCATTGCCTACCACATAGACATTTCCAGTTCACACCTAATAGCCCTTACAGAGGCACCTCTAGCAGGACTTGCTGGAGAGGTGGCATCATGTGAAAGTGCCAGACCAAACTCTTCCTTGCAAACTTGTCTGTGTAAAATGCCTGGCCTGACTGTTTGCAGGTGTGTCTGAAATGAACTCTAATTTGAAGGAACACCTAAATAAGTGATATATTGTCTGTGTGTGTGTGTCTATAGGTTCTGAGAAACATGGTACACTGTGCTGACCTCAGTAACCCCACCAAGCCTCTGGCAGTCTATCGACAGTGGACGGAGCGCATCATGGAGGAGTTCTTCAGGCAAGGTGACAAAGAGCGTGAGCGGGGGATGGAGATTAGCCCCATGTGTGACAAACACACTGCGTCTGTGGAGAAAAGTCAGGTAGAAGAACCACAGAGTTTACACATCAGTTTTCACAAGTTGAACAACAAAACTGGTAGTTTCTCCTGACCTGCTTCTCATCTTCGTTACTCTTGCAGGTGGGCTTTATTGACTACATTGTTCACCCCCTGTGGGAGACCTGGGGAGACCTGGTGCACCCTGATGCACAGGAGATCCTGGATACCCTGGAGGACAACAGGGACTGGTACCAGAGCACCATCCCCCAGAGTCCCTCCCCACCTCCACTCCCTGACAATGAGCTTGACTCCTGCATAGACAAGTTCCAGTTCGAGCTGACTCTGGAAGGGGAGCCAACCCAGGAGGAGGAGGGACCCAACCACAATCACGTGGGAGATGACATGCAGGAGATGCCGGAAGAGCAAAAGGAAGGGACAGACCCTGGAGGTGGCAGGGGGGATGGAGGAGGAGAGGATGTGGCAGTGGAGAGGGTGGGAAGAAGGCGACTGCAGGTTCAGTCGGTGGTGGAGGAGGAGGATGAGGAGAGACATTCAGACGGGAGTCCTGTAGAGGAAGCAGAGGATGAAGAGGAGTCATCTTCTCCTGCTGATGATACGTGAGGCTTAGAGACTACTGCTTATTGCAGAGGAGCACGGAACACAGGACAGCCCGTGAGAACTCTGTCCCTTACACCTTAACCCGTTCTGTCTTCTCCCTGGATGTGATGGACAAGCCATGAACAAAACAATACTCAATAAGACAATTAATTTTATTTTTCAAAAAAGGGAACAAATATAATATTGTTATCAGAGAAGTAATTAACACAGCAACTGTAGATTTGGAATGGGTGCTGGGGCCCTTCCAGAAGAAAATAAGAGGCAATGTGAAGGAGAACTATTTTAGGGGAGTTTTAAAATGGGCCATTTAGACAGTGTAGCACTCTGGAATTATAACACATACACATACACATATGGACATGTGCATTCACATGCACCCACACATAAGCCACATGCATACCTGTGAACATAACTGCAGGTTAATCTGCCACACCAGTTAATATACACATAATATCTCTGTACACAACCAGAAGTGTGTTTGTGTATGTGTTTATGAGGGAGCTTGGATTTGGAAAGGATCTTTTTGGAAAAAGCCATCTCAAATGGAGCACCAACTAGTATCCGTGTCAATAGTCAACAGTTTTTTAATACGTTCTTAACAGGGACAGAAATCCTCCAATATCGTATGATTAGTTCAATCAGAGTGACTTGTTTTCCATTTCTGTCGGAAAGAAAAGTATAAGGACACCTGCTGCAGGAAGACAGGAGCTTAGCCTGGCGCTGAGGACAGTATGGACGCAGGAAGAGGAGAGAGAAGGAGGGAGGAGGAAGCGGCATATGACTGGATCTGCTGCGTGGGTCCTGGCCCCTCATTTCCCTTTACCAGGAGTGCTACCAGTACAAGATGGCCACGTGCCTTTCTGAACCACCAGCTTCAGCTCTGGAGCTGCTGTGAAGCAATGCATCGTGGGACAGGAGTGTCTGCTTTTGTCTTCATTTCTTGATTGTCGCTTGTTACCAGACCGCTCTCTCTCTCTCTCGCTGCCATGCATGGTTTGTGTGTATTATGGAAGCATCCATGTTGTCTCATTGAAGACCTTATTTCATTACGTAAAGTCTTCCTTAGTTGTTTCTGCATTGGTTGAGCATATAGGGGACCTAAATTAAAAGTATTGCCATGGTTGTTGCTCATGAGCTAACATCTCCTATCACCTTTCATGCAAATGAGAATAGCCACTTTTTTGAGAATAAGCCATCCGAAGCTTTGGAACTTCTTGTTTTGCCTTCTTTTGAATTACAGTTCAAGCTGGTCCTGTGAAATCAGTGGAAATCACAGAATCATTTCAATAAAAGCACAGATTCACGCTGACAGTCTCACTTTCTCCCACTCATATAATGCAGCCATGCTCCATCTCATCCACTTACATTCTCCATTGTGTCTTGCCAAAAGAATGGGTGGGTTGCTAATATGTTGAGTGAGTAAAGTGTCTGAGGATTGTGATTGGTGGAGTGGAGGCAGGGTTAGTGGCGTGGACCAATCAAACTGAGAACAGGAAGTCACATGCAGCCATTATTGAGTTTGATGCTTTTTTGCCTTAACACTGCAGGGTTTTTGTATTCGTCACTATGACAATATGCTTAGGAAAGATCCCAGAATCTTTGTGTTATGTCTGTATGCCTTCGCTAAATGTCTGTTTAGATACCCAGTTGCATCATCTACATAATATTATGTGAATATTTACAATCGAGGAGTGTGCACTATCAAGCACACTTCTTTGCACTCTTTCCATTAGATCTTAAATTATTGTACAGATTAGTATAGCTCATGATTATTGGAGCACAGCTGTTTTTTCACAAATGCCAATAATGGGGTGAGAGGGTCATATGTTTACCAGGTCTCTTAGTTTTGCAATGAATCTAGCCAACACTGAAATAATGGCTTGGGTGTGTCTCTGAATGTAGTCGTTGACTGGGCAGTGGGTATTTTGTGAAAAAATAATTCTCTATAGATTTGGTCACAAGCTGGTTTCTGCTGGTCAGTAGCTTAGCTTTAAGTCTGTGCCTGTTCCAAAAGAACCTTGTGGTCACACCATTAGAAACATGGTATCAAAATGCTGAATAAGCAAGAGTAAATGTGTGACCAGAGGGGTGTGGCTTGGATGTCTGGTAGTAGAGCTGTAACCCAAGGTTACTTGATTAAGTGTCTATTTGGCAGATGGTGGGATTGTAACCCAACGTTACTTGATTGGGTGCCTAAGTGGTGGATTGTAGAGTTGTAACCCAAGGTTACATACTTAGGCATTTCTTTGATGGATGGCTGGGTTAAAACCTAACTGGGTGTCTAATAACTGGTGAACAGCAGGGTTGTAACCCAAAGTTACTTACTTGGGTGTCTATATGATGGATGGTAGGGTTGTAACCCAAGGTTACCTAATCTGGTTTTAAGAACAGATGCCATTTCCATATGCATTTGCCTATCCTACCCTAGAAAATGCTTTGGTTTGTGAATTTTGCGTTAATAATGTAAGCTCTTAAGCAAACAAATACTATTTGCCATTTTAACACGATACTGTAGCAATCATTTCTTATTAAGAAATTATTCAATTAATTACTTGCTGCCATTCTTTTTTGAATATCAAAGGGAAAGTGTTTTCTTTGAACAGTTTGTGTACAGTTTTTATTTTTGTATCACGCTGGTTGGTGGTCATGATATTGAAGAACTAATTACAAGAAAATATAAATATTAGACTAAATCACTAATTGTTTTGTAAATATTGTAATGTTAGACTGTAAATTTGAAATCACTTGGAATCAATCATTGTCACTGACAGATTTTATTTTTAGTTGTAATGAAGCGTAGTTGAAGTGTCAGATCTGCAGAGCACCCTGCACATTCTTTCTTCTTGACATCTTTCTTATCCTTCCCCTACCTCTTTTTTTTTAGATTGACAGTAAAGACCGCGCCATCCTGAAGTAGTGTATATTTGAATTGTATTTGAGAATAGACTAATTTTTGGTGAATTCTAAACCTTGTCTGTTCCAGCACTTTATTTTGCTGTAGGTCGTGAGATGGCTGATCTTGGTTAAACAGTGTGTTGGGTCATGTTTTTGAGGGACACAGTAAAACTGTTGAACAGCTGGGAGGACACCTTCTTGGCTTGGTCCAAAATCTTTCGACCATACTGACACTCTCTCCCTATTGCCTGACAAAGACAAGCTACTCTGCATTAATAATCCATATTGTGATGGCTGATAGTCATGGGATTTTAAATATTTCAAGTGGTTTTTCAAGCAACAGCCTGTGACAGTCAGATTTGGGAAAGAATGTGGCTTATTTAGAAAAAAAGGTTTATTTGTATTTTAAGTCACTTTCTTCTCATGAGAATCCTTTATGGAGCAACTCTCTGGGCTTTAATTATGTTACTTGTTCATAAATTAAGATGATATACAGAAAAAAATACAACAGAAAATGATTGTAATATTTGTAAATTACATTGCTGTAATATGTATAATGTGTGCAAGTTATTTTATATTATATTATTTTTATGAAAGGTTGTCCTCTGAGAGAACTGAGGTGTCATTTTGTGAATAAAATGCATTTAATAAGCAAATGGCTATATATAAAACAAATATATATATATATATAT
>BRDA01005698.1:66981-101289 GCA_036984385.1 Crenuchus spilurus | reverse complement strand
ACACACACACACACACACACACATCTCCTCCCCACAGCGTGTGGCACAGTGAAACATGAAATAGTGTCTCATGCCACCATCCATCTGGCATCTTTACACACACGCGCACACACACACACACACACGCTCCTCTCTGACATTTTTAGATGGGGGGGTGAGTGGATGGGGGATGATTTCCTCCACTAATGAAGAGCGCGCTGTGTTCATGCAGGCGGGAAAACGGCGGCCGGGTTGAAGTTGTTCTGTTTTAAAGGCCTCTGAGCTAACAGGGAACCTCCCCAAACTCCCACAACACTGACATAACTTCTCTGTGAACGTTCACGTTCTCTCAGTAACGTTAATGGAATGAAATAGCACGATATGGTCCAAACCTCTGATATGGGAGGTGGGTCAGATACAGCTGCCATATACTGAGCTAAGCATAGAAACTCCTGAATAAAACAGAACCTGTACTTATGTGATAACCACTTTTGTCTGGTTTAAGTTTCAAATTTGGTTAGTATAACTAATGCTTTCCTAAAAGTATAACTAATACAGACTGTGCATAGTAATGCAAACAACATTTATATTTTTGTGGATTTCTGCTGATCTCTGCTCTATTTCTGTCCATTCTTGTGATTCTGTTAGCTTCTTCTTCAAACTTATCATTCCACCTTAAATGGTGCAGCAGTTACAAGGGCCTAACAAGTGTAAGAGGGGAAATAATAACAGTGCTCAGTCCTTACTGGATGAATGCTACTGAAGAACAGACTGGGACAAGCAAAGAACTGGCATTCAAACCAGTCTTTATGAATGTTGGATGCTGGAGGTAAATATGAAAATATGTAGACATGAGTCACATTGACAAAGGCCAAATAGTTATGGCCTGATGACTGGGTTAGAGTATCTCTAAAGCTACAAGGCTCCTGCAGTGCTTGTGATCAGCAGCACATATCAAAACTGGCCTCCAAATCTCAACACAATCAATCAATCAAGCATATTTGAGGCATCTTGAAGCAGCAAGTCTGCAGTGGGACAATTTTTCAGACTTACAAGATTTTGTTTCTAAGGATTTGTTGCTAATGTCTTTGTAGACTTTTAGAGATCTTGTAGAGTTCATGAGTCGGAGATATTTTACTGACATGTTGATGACTGATACCCTATTAGCCATATTGGGACATATTCTATATTTTATATCTTGAGGTCCACTTATGATGTTTGTGTGGGTTTTTGTAGTAAAAACAGTCAAGACAATGCTAAACCACATGCAAAAACAAGACAATGCTAAACCACATGCAAGAACAAGACAATGCTAAACCACATGCAAGAACAAAACAATGCTAAACCACATGCAAAAACAAGACAATGCTAAACCACATGCAAGAACAAAACAATGCTAAACCACATGCAAAAACAAGACAATGCTCAACCACATGCAAAAACAAGACAATGCTAAACCACATGCAAGAACAAAACAATGCTAAACCACATGCAAAAACAAGACAATGCTAAACCACATGCAAAAACAAGACCATGCTAAACCACATGCTGCCTGCTGTCCTGTCCTGCCCCCAACAGAGAATGTGTGGAGAATTTTAAATGAAAAATGCAACAACAATCATGTACTGTATGCACACTTTAAGGTGTGCCTGCAGTTAGAATTGGAAAAAATAGCTGAAACATTTCATCCCTTAATGTCCTCTGTGCCAAAACATTTTAAGAGTTGTGAGAAGGAACAGCATCATTACAAAATGGTAAGTGCTTTATCACAATGCAGGCCTGAATACAGGAAAGGATGTGTATTAACAATTGAAATGAAACTGACCAAAACATGAAATATCTTGGGTTCATACTGTCTGCAATTAAATAAAATCCAAAGTAAATGTAAGAAACACTGTTTTTTGTGCATTTTCTATAGCGTTCCCTTCTTTTCTTATTTGGGGTTGTAAATGATTTACAGGGGTTGGACAATGAAAGTGAAACACCTGTCATGTTAGTGTGGGAGGTTTCATGGCTAAACTGGACCAGTCTGGTGGCCAATCTTCATTAATGTCACATTGCGTGAAGGTTCAGTTAGCAGGTAAGAGCACAGTTATATAGTATATTACAATGCACACAACATTATGGTGACATACCAGAGTTCAAAAGAGGACAAATTGTTGGTGCACGTCTTGCTGGCACATCTGTGACCAAGACAGCAAGTCTTTGTGTCTAAATATTATTGAGCCACTTTGGGGTGTTTTGGAGGAGCGAGTCAGGAAACGGTTTCCTCCACCAGCATCACGTAGTGACCTGACCACTATCCTGCAAGAAGAATGGCTTAAAATCCCTCTGACCACTGTGCAGGACTTGTATATGTCATTCCCAAGACGAACTGACACTGTATTGGCCGCACAAGGAGGCCCAACACCTACTAATAAATTATTGTGGTCTAAAACCAGCTGTTTCAGTTTCATTGTCTAACCCCTGTATGTGGTACTTTGTTGCCTTGTTTTTTGTCACATTCAAAAATCTGTCCAGGCTGAAACACTTGAATTGGGAGAGCTGAACTTCTCTACACTGAAAAAGTGTAAATATGTAAATGTCTTGGTTTCTGTGACATCACTAAAACTTCATCCATGTTTACACACTACAACACATTTGATTTACACTGCATTATGTGACTGAGTAGAGAAACTCAGTAGAAGCATTAGAAGTTGGTCAGGATGCTCATAAAATATGTGAAATTTGAACTTTAATGAAGTTTATGAGCATCGTGACCACACTCAGATGTTTCTGATATTCTGATCAATATTGCAAAGGTCAGTGTTGTGATAATAATGATCAAACAACGCAGTCTAAAGCGCCACCTAAGCCACGAAAGAAACAAACTCTAAACACTAAGAACAGCTCCCTCCTCCTAAAGTGCCTAAATGAGCTGTGCTAGGCTCCAAGCTGACAGTAAGAACTGCTTGAAATCCTCCATGATCAGTAGTTTATGCTGAGTCTATCCGGTGTGCAATGTCATGCTCCTAATTTATGCATTCTAGAAAGCACTGCCCGATCCCAAAAGGCCAGACTTTGTACATTCCACATTTCCCGCGGGAGGAATTCAGCAGCCAAAACATCTCAGCACTCCCAGGTGGACTTGCTCATACACCCCTAGAGCTCCACTGCTAGCTCTGCATTTGGAAATTTCGCCCTTAAAAAAACACACCAGAATATGTATGTTTATGCAAAGACTGTTTTAAGCTTGGGTTGCATTCTTACTCACCGGGGACTGAGACTGAATGAAATATAGTGCAGTTGATGCAGTAAATGCAGAAGTGTGTGGACCTGAATGAAAAAGATGTAATATGATGGGAAAACATCCAGCGCCAACAGGATAGAATAGAATGGTTAGCAAATGTTAAGCCTATGGGAACCTAAATCTGGATTTTCTTTCTAATTAAGTTAATTGTGTTCCTCTGGGATCCACAATATACACTATATGTCCAAATGTTTGTGGACACCACTTCTTTTTCTTATAATTATATTTCTAAGTTTTTGCCCATTTTTATATTCTTCTCAATGTAGTAGTAGCCAATTAGCCCATCCCATCATTTAGGACTTTCCCCATCACTTTTGCAATGTCCCTGACTCTAGCCTGTGATGCCAGTCACCTCCTCTATTCAAATTACCGCTGATACTCCATCAAAGTTGAGCCTAATGAGCTCGGAGGAAAGTGCAGGATTCCCAGCTCTGAATGGACCAATCAGTAGACGCCTGAGCCAGCAGACATTGCAATGTGTGAGTGATAGGTAGAGTGAGAGCATTATCTACCTGCCCAGAGAGAGCACAGCCAGTTTTTGCTCTCTTGGCCCCCGGCTGTTGATGGCAAACAGCATGACCAGGATCTGAACTCACAATCCTCTGGTCATAGCATCAGCGTCTTAGCCTGCTGAGCCACTCAGGGCCATGGACACCACTTCTAATGAATGTATTCAGCTACTTGAAGTTGCACCTATTAATAACAGCTGGTCTAGGCCCTGTGCTACCAATTAAATAGGACTCAGATAAACAGGAACTTATTGGCACCATGTCTAATGCCATGCATAGGCTAGAAAGGTATAAAGACCCCCAGCATTGAGCTGTGGTGCAGTGGAACTGTGTTCTCTGGAATGATGGTGCTCCATCCAATAATTTTAGGATGAGTTGGGGATGAGGTAAGGGGGTAATCATCCCACATCCTGACCTCACTAATGCAATCAAATCCTCACAGTCATGTTCCAAAATTTAGGAGAAAGCCTTTCCTGGACATCTACTCCAACAAATAAAGTATTTTAATACCCTTGATTTCAGAAGAAACAGTACATGAGAAGGTTCCCCAATGATTTGATCAATATAGAGTACATGTATAGTTTTGTGCCTTTCTATGTAAAGTAGACAGTCCATAACCCAAAGTTGGTAATGCTTACATAAGCATTCCATAACCAATCACAAGGCTGACATGGCTCACCCCACCCACAAAGCTTTTTCTCAAGTCTCTATGCATTGCCATGGAAAAGTAAACAAAAATGTTCACTCAGGAGGAACTGAATATGGGGTCAGTTTGCTGTTTTGGTTTTATTTTATGTACATTTAAATGCATACACATGTGTAAATGGAATCACAATGTTTATGGCATGAAATCACCCAAAATGCCCAAATCACCCCAAGTCATAATACAAACAAAATGCGTTTCTGTGGCAAATTCAATATTTTATATTATAACACCCATTTAATCCTTATCAGGGTTGTGGTTAGTCCCCTACCCTCTCACTGGGCGCAGGGCAGGGCATTACATTATCCAACTAAGCCCGGGACAGGGCGCCAATCCATCGATGGGTGCACACACACACACACACTTTAGAGTACCCAATCCACCTGACCTCCATGTTTTTGGACTGTGGGAGGAAACCGGAGACCCCGGAGGAAACCCACACAGACACGGACTCGAACCCAAGACCTCAGCACTGAGAGGCGAACGTGCTAACCACTAAGCCACCGTGCCGCCTGTTTTTTAAATCATATTTCTTATTTTTTCACTTAAACTTTGCTGTATAATGTTAATATAATATATGTAATGTTATATAATGTGATATAATGTGTTTCCTGGCTATTTATGTCATCTAGATCTATTGAAGTATGACTACATACTAAGTCAAGTGATAAAAGTTAAAAGGTGCCACTGGGCTCTGTTGGTAATGTTAGACTAATATCCAGGCTGATGAGCACTGATTTTAGCTCAGGCTCAAAACGAAGGGTGTCAGGGTAAAAGTGCTGATCTGGGATATTACTGTACATATTAAAATATTCATGTTCAATTAACCTCAATTTTCTAGGGATAGGATATCCATGCCCCACCACTTGGAGTGTAATTGTAATGCATTGACCTCGGAAACATTATAGATGATTAGAATCTATTACAATCATGTTCAGTGAAGCATGTGCTCATTTTTCGACCAAAAAATAGACATTTTCGGCTAGTTTCAAATGTACAAATCACGGTTTGGTGATGCTATGTCTCAGTCTAAATGTGTAATACACTATACTATATGTCCAAATGTTTGTGGACACCCCTTCTAATGAATGCATTCAGCTACTTTAAGTTGCACCCATTGCTGACACAGATGTACAAATACCCACACACTGTTTATAAAGAACCGTCTCACTGAATGCAATCAAATATTCACAGCAATTCTCCAAAATAAGTAAGCTTTCACTGGACAGTAGAGACACTTACTCCAACAAAAACAGATGAAACTCTTTTAGGACAATTGACTTCAGAAGAACAATGAATGAGCAGGTGTCCCAATACTTTTGACCCATTTTAAACTATTAATTAAAACCTTAAAAGTCAGTTGTGTGTGTGTGTGTGTGTGTGTGTGTGTGAGTGAGAGAGTGTGTATGTATATGTTTGTGAGTGTGTGAGTGTGTGTGAGAGAGAGAGTGAGTGTGTGTGTATGCTTGTGTGTGTGTGTGTGTGTGTGTGTGTGTGTGAGAGAGCGAGAAGGTTTGCACATGTTTGTGTGTGTGTGCATGTGCATACATGTGTGTGTGTGTGTGTGTGTGTGAGAGATGATGTATAGTGGGGGCATGGAACTATTGGCTCTTCTACCTGTTCTACTGGAAGCCATGCCAACCTGACCATCACGGCAGCTGCCACCCATGGCAACCGCATGCCCGGTCACCATGCCACCAGTTGCCCTGACAAACTCGGCCCACAGCCCACCAGCTGACAGAGTGAAATTATGAGCGATGGAGGAAAAGGCTGGAAAAGGGAAATGGGGTAGAGCTGGAATGAAAGATATAACTCAGTCAACAGGGCTGAAATACGGCGGCCTGGACAGATTTCTCTCATCAGGCTGGGGCTTAATTTCTCTAAATGCTTTTTTAAAATAAATATTTCTTTTTTTCAGAGCACTTTACACATACAAGAACCATGAGGTAAATACTTTGATATAATGCATGAAATAAAACATTAAAACACAACATATGATTAAAATATTTATGCAATGTATGTTTATGTTAGTGCATCTCAAAAAACTTTAATATTGTGAAGAAAAAAATAATAATTTAATTAAAAAGATTTTTCTTTAACAGAAATCCTGAATCTCACATTATTAGATTATTTAATTTTGATTTTGAGTAAATTACTAATCAAACAGTATCAACATAAACATATACAGTTTGAAATAATTCAACATACAATTAATGAATATAAAATATATGACAATTTAACTTTTTGAAATAAATTATGAACACAAATTAACTTTTTGACTATATTCTAACTTTAGGAGATGCACTAGTACATCATTAAACAACAATCATGTAGATTATGACAAGCACTAAAAAGGAGACCAAAACTTTCAAATATTTTGACTAGTAGAAGAATAGAAGAAACAAAACATAAAATATTTTTAGATTCAACAATAAATTCTTTACAGATTTGTGACTGTAGTCACAACTGAGTTGAGATGTGATGGACATAATATTTTATCTTTAATCTAACATTTTTACAGAGTGCAGTTTGGAGGCAATTAGTAAAGTTTGTATTATTCAAGGTATTAAATTAATTAATTTCCTAGATCAGGAAGGAAACTGGACACATGTATACACTTGAGGACTACTAATGTAAAGTCAGTAAAGTAAATATTAAACTAGAAGTCAGTCTTGGGGTGAATTTTTGTAGCTTTGAGAAAATCTGATCTTGTAAAACAGAGAATTTAATTAATAGTCACAAAGGGTTGACTAAAGATTAGCAACAAATGGCAAGAAAAAGGCCAAAATGATACTAAATCATTTAAAAACCTTGATGTGAGTTTTCTTCCCCAAATATATAGTTGCTTCCATCTCCTGGGAATGAATTCTTGGCGTACAACCATAATGAACCTACTCGAAATTGATGGGGATCAATGTTGTTATCTACAGTCTAGTTTTCCAGACACAGATTAAGCTTGGTCTTGCACTAAATTACACTGTCAAAGGGTTTTCTCCATTGGCAGTGCTTTTCAATCTGTCTCTAAGGGTCTGAGAGTCTTTATCAGACACTGCTGACATCTAGAGACCAAATGGTGGTACTGTCTTCACTCAGCTGATCCAAAATCAACTCAGTTCCAGTAGCCTTCACTACTACAATGTGTTGATCTTGGAACAACCGTTCATAGAATACAACAAACACTAAAAAATTTATTTTTAGTGCTAATTTAACATTTAATGTCTGATTAGACATTACAGTGATCGAATAAAGCTCTTTCCAAGGTTAGTGCCTCATCTCCCAGCCTTCACATTTGGAACAATGTCAAAATTGTTTCTGCACCACAGGGTTTATTCAGAAATCTAGAAAATCTGGGGAAAAAAACTAGAAAAGCTCTGGTATAATGCCAAGAACATTCCAAGTAAGCCTGTAGAGCATGGTCCAGTTTTCCACATGAGAGGATAACCCAAGATTGCAGTGCAACAATAGTTCTGGGCCTCTTGGAATTATGCATTAAAGCCTCAGGATATTTTCCGCTTAATTGTGGCTGTTGTGTTTTTGTATTCAGAGCACGAGCTCTGTCCTTTACTGGACTCAGAAGAACATCTCAAGGGCAAATGACTAACCAAGTCAGAGCTTGTTAGTCTTATAGCTTACTGAGGTGCTCCAGCTCTTTGCTTCTAATTTTAGGGAAAAAATAGGCCAGTTTTCTTAAAAATAGGTCTTCTAAAAGGTTACAAAATTGATGTATGGTTCTAGAAAGAACCTTTTAGTGTGCACAGAACATTTAAAGGTATGTTAGTTAACATTAAAAAGATCGTAGATACTATACAAGATCACTGACCCCAAGAAAAAATTTCTCCAAAATGGCAGCGTTCTTATTCAAAGCAATTTTGGAGCATTTCTCTTGGTCTAATAATCATACAATGTAAAGGACATCTGCTGAAAATTCCCCCAAAAATGTAGATTTGATTGCCATAATAACAGACAAACCCGTATACCAATTACTGTCTTCTGTCATTAAAGATAGCAGTTTTAATAAAGTTTAAAAAAGTTAATAGAACAGCTTTTTTGACAGGTACCAGCTACTGGAATAAGTCTTTATAAATGCCGGTTTATGCTGGCTGTCATAACAAGTTTATGCAGCATATATTTTATTCATGCACAACTAAACCAAGTTTTTTACTCCAGGAATGTACAGTGTAATGCTGTCTGTCATGTAACAAATAAACAAGTAAACCTGAACGTTATTTAAGGAACCCAATGTGGCTCTTCTACAGCTATAAATTATGTATATATAATAACTATATAAATATACTAATTACATATACTTTACATATAATATATAGTTTATATATACTAATAATATATAAACATTCTCTTAATGTTGGGACACACTTTACATGATGAAACTTTCTTATGAGTCAGTGCCTGTATGATGGGAATACACTATGGAATGCACTGTACAAATGCACTAAGGAAGTGTTAATATGCAACAGATTGCAGCTAAAACCATGTTATCCTTTGGACCTACTGGGCAAATTCTCAACATGCCTAACAAGACAGAAGAAAGCCTAACTTGAGCTAGATAGATTGAACATAGGATTAGCCAGGACTGAACTAGCTCAATTAGAAACGTTCTATCTCAGCAAGTTAAATGTAGAAATAAAACAATTTATATAGTAATTATTAATAAATTGTTGTATGAACAGTTTGCTGGGGTGCTTCAGAGGTTTGGTTCTACTTGTAGGCAAAATTGCTCTGATCACTTAAAGAATATGTCTTGAAAAGGTTCCTCAGACGTATAGTTAGGAAACTTAGAACTCTGACATTATTTTTACTTAAAAAAAAATTGTTGCCAATTTTTTGTACATTGCTGCTACATGATATCTACAAGACAATGCAAAGAAAAACAAGTATTTCAAAAATTGGAATTTAACAGGAGAGTGTTTTTTTTTTCATTTTTAACAAAAGTACATGGAAAGAGATTTCAGTTAAAGCACTTTTATTGTCGAATTTTTCATTTAGCTCAAATTATACAACAAAATCCCCCCCAAAATTAAGACTGTTTTAAATTGCATATATGTACAGTATATACTGTATTATATATATATATATATATATATATATATATATATATGTAACCCCACCAGGGAAAACCAGGCCAAAGTCACTGGGCAACTTATTGAGGTATCGTGTCAATATCGTGTCACTCACATTAGCGACAAAACTTAGCCACTCTGTATTATTGCTGTAAATGAAAGATAATAGCCTCAGATATCTATCAGAGTACATATTTTGATCAAAAACAAAACTTAAATTCACAAAATGTTGTTTTGTATAAAACAAAAAACAAAAAAAAAAAAGAATGACTTTGACCTGGTTTTCCCTGGCGGGGTCATATATAGATATAGATATATATATAGATATATAGATATATATAGATATATATAGATATTTATTTATTTATTATTTTATTTTTATTTTTTTGGGGATAATGCTTATCATAATTATCACTTATCACAATACATAATAATATTACTATGATACGCCAGTACAATAAGACAATACATTTCAATGTTAATGTTCAAACATCTACCATTCTTATTATATTCTCACAACACTCTTGTAAGTACTTGTAAGTATAAGTAAGACTTTTACACATCATTGTTTGCACTGTTCTCTTCGTCTAAGACCTTTAAAGGTCTCAGTATACAAAAGCCAGATTTAACAAGTTAAGAGGTGTTTCACAACATCAGCATCAGACTGTAGAATGGCCGATGAATCTTGTATACTTCCTCCCTCACATCTGTCCATCTTCTGTCCTCCTTGTGGACAAAAGATGGGATGAGAAATGACAGAGGAAAGGGAATGGAAGGACAAGATAAGCCAGGGAGGGAGGGAGAGGTACAGAGAGAGTGAGGGAGGTATACAGAGAGCGAGAGAGGTATAGAGAGAGAATTCCATCAGCAGCATTACGCAGCGTAGCGAAGGAGCTTCATTTTTCCTGACGACCTCGCAACGACCCCAGCACTGATGGGGTGAAGAGCAGGTGGAGGGAGAGAAAGATATGGATAGAGAGATGGGGAGAGAGAGAAAGAGAGAGAGAGAGATGCAAATAGAGAAAGGAAAGTGGCACTGCCTGCTGGTTATGGATATTGCCATGGTGATGCCACATGGTGTGCCTCTGATGTCATTTGTTTATCACAAGTCATTTTAACACACACACACACACACACACACAAACACACACACACACACACACACACACACACACACTTTTTCAGGAACAAAGACAGAAAGTAACCTTTCACTCAACACATCTGTGCTTAATGTTACTCTGAGCTTTTCCTCCTCTTCTGTTTGTCTCTCCTCTTCTCTTCTGCTTTTTGTCTCCTTAATATGCTCCTTTTCTTCTTTATTGTTTGTCTTTTCCTCTCTCTCTCTCTCTCTCTCTCTCTCTCTCTCACCCATACAAACATTGCTTGATGCTCACACACACACACACACACTGCTCATAGACACACTCAGCAGCATTGCGCGCCCCAGGGGACTACAGTGTGATTGAGAATGGAGGGTCTGTCATTGCCCTGCCGATGAACTCGCTGCCTACAAGATCCTCCTCCTCCCTCTCACACACAGGAACATCATCAGCTATGCCACCATTTTCCTGCCAAAGATAATATCTCCAAGATTTCAGTCTCTCCGTCTTGTTTTCCCTGCTTACTTAACGTACCAATGAGCATCCATGAAATTCTGCTCCATTCTATTTAAATGTGCTCTGCTGTCCTTTAATCAAATTAATCTTTTGCCTTTCTACATTAACTTACACAACAGCATGTGTCTGCTCCAATTCAGGGAGCAGTGGAGGCCTAAAATCTAGAGAACCAATAGAACCAGTAGGAAAATGAGGGAAGGGCTCCCTAGGGCTCCGTAGCTGTTGTGGATGCCCACTGCTCTGGGTATGTGTAGCTCAGTGGCCCTAGTGTCTGTGTGTGTGTGTGTGTGTGTGTGTGTGTGTGTGTGTGTGTTTACACTTAATTTTTGTTAATTTTTTTAATTGAATTCTCCTTTAATGCATTATTATTATTATTATTATTATTATTATTATTATTATTATTATTACTATATCTTTTTATCTTTCCCACCCTGTCTTACATTTCTGACGTCTATCGTTATATCCAGTACACATTTACAGCAGCTATGTGCCATGTTTTGGCACTTAATTGACCAAAATCAAAATACATGTACACAACAATCACATAGCTGATTACCACCCAAACCTCCCATGTCTAAATGACACTGAGCTGACCCAAAATGACTTTATCCTCTCTCTCCTCTGTCTCTCTCATTCCCCTGGAGAGTGCATTACGGATGGTCTCTCAGAGCCATAATGGTGCTTTAAAGTGGACGTGAGTGCCTGTGACGAGTGGCCCTAATGATGCCTGTTTACGCCACTGTCCTCCATCTGTAATGATTAGAGGCAGGACAAATGAGCACACAGGCCCACCTGACAGGCCGTGGACTCGCCTGGACGCACTACCGTCCTACAGTGGCTCGGAGGGCTCAAAGCACTCTGACCAAAAATTGACCCACCATCTGACCGGCGAGTAACCCAGGCCACATGCAGGTCAGATTCAGGTCAAATGCACTTCATATAGGTTTCAATAGCCATGGCCACAATATCTACCCCATGAGTCTGGGATTTTCGGATGTTGAGGAGCATCAGAGAGCTTGAAAACACCCCTCGCTGCTGACCGCCAGACGACCCGCCTGAATTTTGGGTGAATTTGAGGTCACATTAATATTCATGAAAGTGTGTGAAAATTCAGAGCTTCCCAAATGAGGTATTTAAGGCACAGGCTGACTGTTAACTCAATCTAGGAAGATCCAGGAAATATCCACGAAATATCATTATTTAGATTTTGGATCCTTTTCAATGGATAATTCTTTATACAACGTCATTCAACCCACTCAACTCAAAGACAAAAGTGGTTCTTGCTCCAAGGAATCGCCTTTAACATTCATACACAGCTTATAAACACTGTGTTCCGGGTCGTTCATGGAGTCCTCGCTTCAGATGTTCTCAGAATCCTGGGACGGCTATGAAAAGCATCAGCATCATGTATTACAAAGGCAACATCAACAAATGTCGTCCAGTATTGCATAAGAGGTCAGAAGTAATAACCTGGGTCAGGCCATCACCCTTACTAATGTTACAAAACAGGTTTTTTTTAAACACTCCCTGTGATGTTGACCAGCAGATGACCCGCAACTGCAGACAGATCGCATTGAAGATTGAATCACATTGGCCAAATCCTCTGAAAACAATCCATAGTGTCTTGAATGTACAGCTGCCTGAATGTGCCACTTAATGGCAACTACTTGGTGACCTCCAGGTTGGGATCATAGTAAGGGTAAATATGAACAGTGAAAAGCAGACATCTTCATTTTGCACATTGTTAATTAGAACATGGGAAAAGCCTGACAGTCCTGTGGATGACCGAGAAATGACCCTACGTTGACTAGGAAGTGGCCAGGAGTTACCTCAAGGCCACTTTCCCTGAATATGGTCAACTTTGAGCGATCTAAGACAAAGTTCAATTAACAGTTCTCTGCATATGTCTTACATTTTGGGATAAGATCCATAAAGCTGTACTTTTAGCCTCTAAATCCAGAAACTCGAGAGAAGACACATTTTACCTCCAATGCACCTGCTGCCTGAGTTCAAACAGTGCCTTTTAATTTGATATGTCCAAACCATCAGAGGAACATTGTCGCTTTAGGGTCCTGAGCACACTGCTGATGTTGACCGAGAGCTGACCTGATGTTGGCCAGTAAGCGACCTGAGGCCGCAGACTGACCCCTCCGTCGCCGTGGCCCCGGGATGACCCACAAAGAGGTCAACCAGGGCACGGCCTGAGGTCTGTTCAGCTCCGGACACAAAGGGTTTCTGGTAACACAGCAGAGAAGAACAAGTGGACAAACATAGGGAGCGATAGAGAAAGTGAAAGAGGGAAGGAAGACCAGGGGGCAAAGGTCAGCTTCTGAGCTCTTCCTTTTGTCATTCTTTCACCCCACCACGCTTTCTTCTTCTTTTCTCTTCCCTTGTTCTCATCAACCTTTGACTTGGGCATGCGTTTGGGGCAATACGTGGTCTGACCTGACCATGAACACAAGTCTCCTTTAGAAGCTGTGATGATGCCACGTCCTGGGGCACTAGTGTGCTGTTATGTACCGTCCAGCCTCTCTTCTTCTCATCACCATTCGCTTCTCAGCTTGCGGGTTCTCACTGTATTGTGTTTCAAAGGAAAAATGGTGCGTCTGATTAAAGACTTTATTGAGCTTAAACTATGTTTCTTCAGATTGAACCTCAGAAACAAAGAGATTAAAAGGAAGTGTGGATTACCAGTTAGAGAAGCAATTCAATAAGCTCTTCATCCAGTCATCCAATGACTTACAGTGTACAACGTGAAATAACAAGCACTGTACTCATTACGTTATAAACTGTCCAGTCCAAGTCAAGAAAAAACACTAAAACCCACAAAACAGGACCAGTTTCCTAGTCAGGCCTGTCCAACAGAACTAAGGAATCTTTTGGAGCTATTGCATACTCTGCCCGGCACCCAATAGAAGTGCAGAAGGGCAACCCTGTCTAGGATTTTTTTAGGGGGCAGTCATGGCGTAGTGGTAAGGATCTGGTCTTGTGACCAGAAGGTCGCCGGTTCGATCCCCAGACAGGACATGACTGAAGTGCCCTGAGCAAGGCACCTAACCCCCTAACTGCTCCCCAGGCGCCGGATAAGGGCCACCGCTTTGGGCACAAATTCTCACAGCCTAGTGTGTGTGTTTCACTGCACAAATGGGTTAAATGCGGGCGTCAAATTCCGTTTGTGTGAAAAATCACATTGGCAAAATTGGTTCATCTTAATCTCTTAATCTTATTGGACTTCCTCAACTTCCAGCTCAAGTTACCCAGCTTACAGATAAAGCCTGCTTTGTGGAAAAACTTGCGGGTCTATATCTTCATTCAAAAGGCTGTGCAGTCCAGAACTAGGCTTAATCCCAATCCAGGGAACTATCCTACAATCTATATCTTGTAAATGTAAAGAATGGACTTTAAAGAATGACTTTACATGCAAAGAATTTATGTTTTGAGAGTTTTTTTAAATTAAATTATGAACTTTTTTGATTCGACACTGTAGATCTCCATTCACAATGCTGTGTAGTCCAGGACTAGGTCCAAGAAACTGTGCCATAGTCTATCATGAATAATTGAGGTGCATCATAAAATACGTTTGCGATAAAAATAAAAATAATCATAATGTTCAGTGTTATTAAGTATTAAGCCTGTTCCCTAATAGGTCCGATCTAAAATGAGTCAAGCAGAACAAACTCCAGTTTACCGCTTTGGCCCTTCGTCCACAGGGACAGGCTGTGATCTTATGCCCCCCTTTACGACACTGCACGGCCATTTGCCTGCAAACTGCATTTTGATCACGGCAATCGATCCTGCGGCCGGAGTCAAAATAAGTTCAATTGAGCGAGGATGATGGCGGATGGTGGGTGGGTCATATGTGGGTAGAGTCCCACCATATATGATTAAGAGGAAGTGAGGGGGAGGACGTATGAAGAAGGCATTGGCTAGGTGGGATGGGGGGGAAAGAGGGATGAAGAAGGAAAGATGAAGAGGACAAAACTGTCAGGCAGAAGAATGATGTGGAGAAAAAAATAAGATGATGAAGACAAAAACATGTGAAGGAGAGTTTTTTTTCCCCTTTCGGCCTTGGCATTTCAAACTCTGCATGACCTCCCCGTTTGGCCTTTCACAGAGCGAGAGAAAAAGGGGGAGAAAGCGAGAGAGGACAGAAAGGACATGTATCAGTCTCTCTGTGTGAGTTTGTGATGTATGTGGGTAGGATAGTGCCAGCACTGCTTCTTTGCAGAGGAAAGAATTTTAAAGAGCACTGCACATATGGACCGTAGACATATTATACCACCTAACACAGCAGGACACAGAGAGCGGAGGGGAAGAGGACAACACAAGACATATGCTTCACAAAACATTCTTCAAGATGTTTTATTCCATTTTGTCTTTTTCCACTGGGCTTGAACTCGGCCGAAGGTTCGGGAGATGCTTGAGAGGCAATGTGTTATGGAAAGCATGAGATTATAATCAATAAACACTCAAATCTATACCATTAAATCACACCTTAAAGCTTAGAGTACAGGAAGAATTCTTGGAGTGATGCCATAGACGAACCACTTTTGGATCCCTTTCAGTTGATGATTTGGTCATGCTTTATAATACCAGTGCATCATATTTTATATTCATTACTCCTAAAGTGATATATTTAAGCCTTTTTCTACTGTAAAAACTGCTGACTGGGATTAGAGGTGGCCACAAAGGCAGAATATGTTCATTCTGCAGGTAACACATTCCTTCACTGTAAGCTTGTTTTGCTTGAAGCAAGTATTGTAGCTATTTTATAATGAAATTACAAAACAAAGTAACCCATTACAAATGAGGTATTCTCAAAATTTGTAATCGGATTACTTTTGTTATTACCTTCTGGAAAAAGTAATCTCATTACTTATTGCTTTACTGTATAAAAACCAGTATGTCTGAAACTGTGCCCTGCTCACTATACACAGTAAATCTGCCAGAGTTAAATCAACACTATAAGAGTTAAATTAACACTGAGAGTGTTACATTTTGACACCCTCAGTGTTAATTTAACTCTAAAAGTGCTGATTTAACACTAGCAGATTTACTGTGTACACACTAGTGCATCTACAAAAATTCAACGATTGTGAAAAAGTCCATTGTTGCTCATAATTTAATTAAAAAATGTAAATTGTCAAATTTTTAAAATGTAACTATTTTTTAAGCTTTAAATATGTCACTTGTAATGAATATAAATGTATATTTGAATAAAATTATGAACACAAATGAACTCACAAATATTTTCATCCAATATTTAGAGCTACAGTAATAATTCAGTACACCAGCTCATAATGGCACTTAAACATAGGTAAAGCAGAAAAAAACAACACTGTATCCTAAATCATGTTGGATAATCTGTGAGGCTTTCATTAATAACTGGATTAATTAATGACTGGAGTTTTGGTGATGTATTTTATTTCAGGTGACTATTGAGTTCTTGTGTTTGTTAGAAATGGAAGTCTCGGAGCTTCAGTTGTGAACAAAACTTGGACTAGGCACAGTCTTGGCTTCCTACATTTAAGTAGCACTAGAAACTAGTATGTATTTTATACTTACTTATTCATACAGGGGATTAACACCGTAAACTCTGGGAAATGACACTGTAAATTATATGAAGTTGTCCTCAAAGACTGGGCTGTGTTATAAGGTGTCATTGATGGTTACTTTGAAAAGATCTTGACAACTAAGAATGGTTCTTCTATGGCTCCTAAGATTCATCATTACCACTTTTAACATTCATAAACACTGTGGCACAGTGTTGTTCGTGGATTCTGGGACACCTACAAAAAGCTGGACATCAGCATCATGTATTAGACAACATCAGCAAACCTCATCTAGTATAGCATAACAGGGCAGAAGTTATGACCTGAATGAGCTTGTCATTCTTACTAATATTACAATCTACAGTTTTTTTTAACATGTTAAGCTGTGGATACACTTAAAATGCAACAAATTATGGAAAGCATGACTTGTGTTCTGAAGGCTTGTATATGAGATTATAATCAGTAAACACTCAAATCAACACAGCACAAAAATGTATGGAAAGAAAGACTGTAAAGAATCGCAGCAACACACTAAAAATTTTGTAGTGAATCACCAAACATGTGAATATTCCATTTGTGTTTATAATTTAATTCAAAAAATTAAACTGTCAAATCTTACATTCATTACATGTAAAGTGACATATTTTAAGCTTTTTTAATTTATTTTTTTGTTGTTAAGGCTTATAGCTCATGAAAATAAATTATTATTGATTATTGAAATTATTAGTTATTTTTTATTATTTAGTAATTTATTAGTAGTAGTAAATCACTATTCAAACAGTATCAACATTTTAAAAAATCCGTCACTTTATGTGTAATGAGTATAAAATATGAGCTTACCTTTCTGGATACAATTTTTCATGATATTCTCATTTTTGGATTTGTTCTAGTGATACAATTAAATGTAATTCTTGCCAATGACAATGGTGGTGATATCATAAATGCCATTCACATGCAGATATAAATTCAATGCACCATTGTTTTCTGTGTATATGTGGCAGCTACAACACTCTGCAGTCTCAGGCTTGGTTAGTTATATAAAAATTCCAGGTTCCACTACAAAAATTTGAGAGTTTCTTATTGAAATTAAGGCTCTTTTTGGAATCAAATGTGTAAATCTGTATATATCAGAGCTCTAATTTTGTAATGTGTTTTACTGTCTTAAAAACGGTATTTTGGGGAAAATTATGAAATACTGGTGTGTTTTAATGTGTTTATATTAGTGTTTTGTTTATATTTTGTGATTTTAATGCTGATATTTTTGTTGTATTTAAGAACTGCAAGATGTTAAGTGACAAACATGATTTGATTTAAGCACCTTTTAAATACAGACTGTTTACAGACATTTTACTAATGTTTCATAGTAACTCAAGGGTTTTCAAAGAAAGTATTTTAAAAATAAGCTCCTGGAGACACTTATAAGGGCTCCACTGCAGTAACAAGTGCTCCCTAAAATATCTTCCAGGAATGCATGTGTGTGCATCTCTGCACAGAGTTTTGACTTTAAATTCACATTTAATCCATACTGTGTGATTTATGATCTTACTGTTGTCTTTGTAATCTGTATTGTTATTGTTACTATTAACAATACTGCAGTCAAGTCCAATAAAGATTTTTCTCTAGAACATTCCTCTGATTGTATCCATCCATCCAGCTGCTGACTGCCTCTTCCTTTTCTACCTTTAACTGTTTCATAGCATAAATAAATGCATAAAAATCCTTCACATTCAAAAATATAAATTAACCTTATAAAGTTTGAACCATTAACTGACTGCTAATTGACCTTCTGACCAATTATGGAGAAAGAAATGAAATAACACTTTGCATTTATGAAGTTTGTGGCATATCTGATACATCTAGTATCTACTACACATACTATGCTGTTTAAACAAAATACAAACGTTTAACTTCTTATACACTGACTTTCCTTTACATACACTCAAGCAATTTTAAACTTACAAAATATACACCTATCCTCTTGCAGTGAGTTTACCGTCCAACACGTGGATCAGATTTTATATATCAGTTTTCCTTTACTTTCCAGTGTGTGTGTGTGTGTGTGTGTGTGTGTGTGTGTGTGCGTGTGTGTGTGTGTGTGTGTGTGTGTGTATGACAATTATTCATTCATTTATCACACTGATGAAGAAGAGTTCTTACAAACAAATAGATGTTTGTTATTATTATTATTATTATTATTATTATTATTATTATTATTATTATTATTATTAGTGAAACTTCAAAAATTACAAAACTTTATGTTAATAATTTAATTCAAAAAGGTAAATAGTCATACATTATGTTATTATTATTATTATTATTATTATTATTATTATTATTATTATTATTATTATTATTGTATGCTAGTATTTTATCGTATGCGTACATTTTTTACTGGATAGGTGACATATTTCAAATATGTTTTTGTTGTTTAACTGTTGATTTTTTTGTTTAATTATTTTATTAACTATTTTACTTTAAAGTAAATATTCTCTTACTGAGAACATTATGGATTTATGATTTTAATGAGCAATATGCCACACTGATCAAAAATTTAAACCAACAAGCAAAAAAGGTTTAAATTAAATTGTTAACTTTTTCCTCAATATTCTAAATGGAGATGCTTTATTATTATTATTATTATTATTATTATTATTATTATTATTATTATTATTATTATTACAGATAAAGACTCCCCATATGTGAGAACATTATTTTTAAAAGACTAAAAATAGATAAAAGAACATTTAGGGGTTTTCTCTTCTGGTGAACATAATGGAGGGTCAAAACAACAAAAAGGTAAAGAAAAGATCTTCACTGTGCAGCTGTACAGTACTGCTGAGTGACGATATTTACTCCCAAGCGCCATCTGTCGGTCAACAGGCACAACAGCGACGCGTCTGAGCTGTTCTGTCCAAAAGGAGACTCATAAAGCAGCGTGCAGCGGACAGGAGGGATATTCTCCTCCGCTGTGTGAACGCATCTGTCGGAACATCCGATAAACAGAGGCTTGAACGGGATTACATTCCCGAGCCGCTATGATGATATATTGATTTTTATTTCCCAGCAGGCCCATACTGCAGATTACTACGGGAGCCGAAGAGCTGCACGGGAATATCAGGCGGGCGATGATGGAAAATTATTCATCCTGTCTCCACAGGCTACAGATTTATGAACTTTCTGGAATCGAGATAAGCCACAGTATAATAAATCCATGGGTGGCTCAAACAAATGGAGATGGAGTTTCATTCCCCCTTAGCATAAAAGTTGTCATGCAAGTTCTCGTTTGTATACATGTTCCTCCAAAGTAAAACGTGTTTTTCCCCAATCAGCAGCTCTAAAAACACTTTGACTGACATTTTCAACACATTGCATTTCAGATGGCAATGTTCAATTAATTGGGATAATAATTGCTGTTTGCAGGGTCATTATGAAATAATTACTATAATTAAAAATACACAAAGAGTACAAAAATATATTCCATAAACTATATACAGTGTTCGAACATTTGCTAAAGTGAGCAAAAATCAACAATATATTCAGAATGTTATAGAATCAGAGAATATTCAACTTCTTGCCGATAGATGTCACCATTGGACAAGTTTCCGCTAAAAAACGCGCTGACTGTAATTCTGCAGTTTGTACACCAGGGGTCAGCAGTGCACAACAATAACAACGTCTCCATAATGTTTTCACGCGAATCTGTTTCATCTCATATTAAAGTAATTACACTAAATTCAGAACTGCTTCTTAATTGATATATAAACATATAACCAGACACAAGACAGTAAATTAAACAGTCCTACCCTCTAAGTCTCAGCTGCTTTGCTCTAGCACTGCTAACACTTACAGACCCATCAAAACACTACGGTTTTACCAGGGCTGTATGATGGTATCTGATGGTACATTTAAATATAAAAAGGTAAAACCGAACAACAGCCGATTAGAGTGATTTTGTTTGACTTTTAGCCACAACAGTTAGCTAATTAGCAAGCTAACATGAGTTGCTAACTAGCTCATCACAACCAATTTGCCTTTCTAAATTGAACATGCAAACACTTTTGGACAGTTTAGTTAAGACTGACCTCCACATCTTTGGACTGTGGCAGGAAATCTGAGAACCAGAAAGAAAGCCGTGCAGACGCAGGAAGAACATGGAAACTCCAAAGCACTGAGAGTCGAGTGTGCTAACCTGATTGTTTACAGTTAAGATTTCAGTATTGAGAGAGCATTAATTACATAATCAACCAATACAGGAAACGTGCAGTGATGTTCTGATGGAAACACTGTTTTCTAATTAAAAACAAAAACAGCATCCTTAGACTGGGCTGAATAAGGTGAAAAATAAAATGCTGGTGAAGTTTAACATCCCAGAGAGCAAAATTATTCTGGCCCAAATCTGGCCCTCATCCCCCATTTCATTTGGCCCATTTGCCACATGGATTGACGGTACTTGGGCAGACCACTCCCAGTTGCAAGATGTTGGCCACATATATGCCAGTTTAGGGCCACATATCAGCCCAATGTAGGTAGCACTGCCAAATTTCTGCCAGAAGTGGACCATATCTGTTTTAGAACTTGTGGGCCAAATAGGTGTTTTAATATGTGGGCCACTGATGGCTCAAATGTAGGTAGCACTGCCATATCTCTGCTGGAAGTGGACCACATCTGTTATGGTACATGTGGGCCAAATGTGTATTTTCAATATAAGTACCATATTTGGCTCACATGCAGGTTGCCATTGCCAACAGTGGACCAGCAGGGCCATTTCTCAGCCTGATGTGGCCCACATCCTTATGCTATCTGGGATTCACACTTCAACAAAAAGAGCCAATCAACTTGCTAGAAAAGCATGTATAGAAAAATCCCCACCCTTAGCTGTGGAGCTCTATGCATGTGTATTAGCCAGAATTGTCCAAATAAACTCATTTTTTGTGGGGTTGAGCCAAATACTACACAATGTTCATACGGCTTTTTTCAGATTTTACCAACAATTTCAATTGAGTCTTTTAGTTTTATTTATATAAATATTTCTCCTTTTAAAAACATAGGAGGTTGGAAAAACTGACTGAAGGTATTATATAGATAGTGCTCAAGTGGCCAAACTTGCCTTATAAGGACATTATTTAAAATTGCACATGTTAATATTAGAATATTAGCCAACAACGTATCAGACCAGAAAATAAGTCAACAATAATTCTGAAATATATTATGTTACACCACAGAACTGATGCTAATCACTTTTCATGAATGTTCCCAGGGTCTAATAACAATGATCCACACTTTGGGGTTCCTTTGTACAGAAACGCCCCTGGACATGCACGTACAAACAAGACTAATGCAATTGCATGCATTATACTAATGTTTGCATCCACCAATTTTTACAAAATTATTATTTTTATGTGTATTAGAAGACATTTAAAAGTAGAGGTATTGGTATTAAAGCATTAAGGGCGGCCATGGGCTCAAGGGAACTAGAGGGTTGCCACATATTTGTGCTTTGTGTATTCCTACCCATCTCCTTTGTGTACTGGCTCAGTTATGTCTACTTGCACATCAATTCAGGGGAAATGTAAGTGTGTGGAAGATGTGAGGTCAGAAGGGCTGTAGATTGGCTATTTGGGTTGAAACTAGGATTCAGCTAGAACTGACCCAAAATAATAACTTTTAATATATTTTATATATAAAGCAATATTTACAGTATGCACAGCCATTGGCTTCTTTGTACATACGTTAACAGTCTTTTCAGATGTACATTGTAAAAGCTTGGCGGACATCAGGAAGCTTTGATTCCTGTGAAAACGATGTTCGATGCTTTCAGGGAGATACGTTGAGTCATGTCATCCACAATGCTAATCTCAGTTGATGAATCCACTGGAACTTAATGGAGGTGATGGCTTGAGAGGTAAAATACTAATGGTTTTGGATACACACTGGAATGTTGTGTTTGGTTCTTTATCTAATCAATGAAAGATCATTGAGAGAAAAACTTCGGAGCACACATCATTCTTAGCTGGGGGATGCTTAAGTGTCATCTCTGATACCATGGCTGCTCATAGACAGAAAGATTCTCTCTCTCGGTCTCTCTCTCTCTCTCTCTCTCTCTCTCTCTCTCTCTCTAAATGAGAGTATGAGCGTGTCCCTCGTTGCCCAGACAGCGTTGCTGGTTTACGTGAGTAATGGGGTAATTAACTCAATCATGGTGCACAGGCAGATGATAAATTTTGTTAGTGCTCCTCCTTTGTTCTCCACACATTCCAGATCAGAACTCTTTCCTCTACATTACCCCAGCACACACACACACACGCACACACACACACCCATAAATGTTTTCTCTTTCTCATTCTATACCAATGGCTCCACGTACAGAGGACACCATGTTGTACATACTTATGTTTTTCGTAGTTTCACATAGAGAAGGTACTCTTACAGTAATATACTGTGGGAATACCATGGTTGTACTCTGGACACTATTATAATGATGGTCCCAGAACATAATGGTAATACTACAGTAATATAAGTAACTTTACCATAGTAAACACTATTAGTAGTATCACTTTGGTACATCTAGCTGCATTGGTCTAGTATTACTATTGTAGTACCATCACAATAGTGTCCAAATAACTGGTTTAAATGTTTCTACCATGGTACATTTTTTTGTAAAAGATAGTACACTCTAGTAGTACACTCTGGCAAGAAGTGCTCCTTGGAATGATGCCATATAAGGACCATTTTGAGTTCCCTTAGGAGCTTTGAAATGGATGGTTCTTTAAAGAAACATTTAAGTGTGAAGAACCTCCAAATAATGTAAAACATCCATATGCTCAAGACACTTTTATGACTTCTTCTTATATTATATTATATTATATTATATTATATTATATTATATTATATTATATTATATTATATTATATTATATTATATTAATAATGTAACCTTGAGTATTATCATATGACAATAATATTGATTCAATGTTGTTTAAATTACATTAAAAGTAACTATTTTATTTGAAAAGTAACAGTTAAGTGAAAAACTATGTTTTGGTGTTTTTTTGTAACAATTTTCCACTTACCTTAGATGTAATTGATTGTTCAGAGGCCAAATTTAGTTTAAAAATGTAGGCATTTAAGTTTAAAACTGGAACTGTAAGGTTAACCTTGCAAATAATCACTAGATGTCAATAATCACCTTATTTAACCCAGTTACTTCCACTGAGAACACATCATCAGAACTTTTTCAAACTGCACACACTTAATTAAGGTCAGTGACACTTGTTTATATGGTTTACGACACAATGTAAGACAGTGAAGTATAGAAGTTAAAAAAAGACCCTGTTGTTGAACTTAGCAACACTGTATACATTACCTCAGGAGTAGAAGTGCTGATCGGAAATCAGTTTTAGTGACCATGACCATCATAAATACAGGTTGAGGCATTTTTACAAAAACAGTTGTAAATGATGAACAACATGATGGTGTTGGAGAAAATGGTTGAGAGAATCTTGGGTGTCAAGGAAAACAAATAAATGGATCTTCAACCAAATCAAAGCTCATCTTTCACTAGAAGCCCAGAAAACCAAACTGATGATCTCTTACTTTGGACACTTTTGAAAACAACAAGTTCTGCTTGAGAATACAGGTATGTTTGGAGCAGTTGAAGATAAAAGAGGAACAGGGCCAGGAACAAGATGGATGGATACAATCATGAATGAGCTTTTAATAGGCCTGAAGGCCCAAACAGATGACATGATGTTGCAAGGAAACGCAATCCATATGGTCACCAGAAGTCAGAATCGAATTGATGGCACTTAATAATAACAATGTCCTTTATATACTCCTACTTTACTTTTCTCTCTACTCTTCTTCCTGTTTTCCACCATCATAACAACTGCATGTAGTACAATGTTTTTAATTAAAAAACTGAAAATTGGCATGTACCCCCTTTGCTATGAAAAGCAAAATCGCTCTGGTGCAACCAATTACCTGCAGAAGTCATATGCTTAGTGAAATGATCTGTCACATGATCTGTCAGTCTAAACACACCTTTTCTTAAAGGCCCCAGAGGCTGCACCACTATTACGCAAGAGGCATCACTAACCAAACAACATCATGAACACCAAGGAGATCTCCCAACAAGTCATGGACAAAGTTGTTGAGAAGTACAAGTCAGGGTTGGGTTATACAAAATATCTAAATCTCTGATTATTCAGCATCAAATCCATTATCATCAAATGGAAAGAACATGGTACCACAACAAACCTGCCAAGAGAGGGTCACCCATCAAAACTGTCAGGTCAGGCAAGGAGGGCATTAATCAGAGAGGCAGCACAGAGACCAAAGGTAGCCCTGAAGGAGCTGCAGAGTTCCCAAGCAGAGACTGGATAACCTGTCCATATGACCACATTAAGCCATACACTCCACAGAGCTGGGCTTTATGAAAGAGGAAAAAGAAAAAAAGTCTCTAGAGGTTTTCCCGTTCCCACAGGCATGGATAGAACACAGAAACTCCACCCAGATGAAGACTTGAAGCCTTCCTTGTACTAGTCACATGTACTTATTCTCAGTCCGCCTTCTTCAAGTTTGTAATCTCAGATGAATGTCGCTAAATAACTTTTCTTTTTCATATAAAGTCAGCGAAGAACTGTTCTCAAAAAGTTCCAAAGTCACCTTCGAGTTGGTGCTAATTGACTGGGCTGAGTGTGAGAAATGATGCACTGCATCAAAAGGGCTACAAGGGGCTAATGAAGCAGAACACATTGTTTTTACCCCTCCCCACTCATATAGGAGCCCCTAGCACACATACAGAGCAGACACTTAGCATTCTGTGATGTATACTGCATGTATTTAAGTGTGTGTATGTGCGTACGAGCTTGAATGTTATAATGACTGCTCAGAAAGGTTATATCAAGGCCATAACCCTATAGAACAAATCACTCCCAACTCTAATGTACATGTTTAATGTGCAATGTAATTCTTTGTCACTTTTTGGTTTATTCTTCTTTAAATATTTACAAAATGTATGCTATGTATATCAAATGCAACCTACATTGGAACCGTTGGACTGTAAAATCACAGTAATCACAACTCAATTAAATCTGTAATTTGTTAATTCACTTGAATCTTTATTTAACAGACAAAAAAGATGAATACAAATTTTCAGTGTTTTCATTTATAAACTTAATTCTATCTTTTAGACATAAACAAATGTAGAAATTGATGCCTGCAACACACTCAATGCTGCAGGCTGGGAGGTCAAATAAGACAAATAAAGTACAAGTAACAATGTTCTGGAAGGTTCCATAATTAGCATGTTAACTGGTAAAAGGTGACATCATCAAGATTGAGCATAAAAGGATCATCTACCAAAGGCTTATTCTTTGTAAGCTAGGATGAGTCATGGTTCACCACTTTGTGCCAAGCTTGGTTACAGCAATTCCTGCATTTCAGCCCTGCAATAATAAAAAAATAAATAAAAAAGTAAGGATGGAGGAAGTTTAGGACTAATAAAGAGGTTTAAAAAACTACTTGAGCTGATTTCAAACAGGTGATGTCAACATATATTTGAGGAGCAAAGATGGGCAGAGAATTTACAGTTTGTCAATAAATGTTTGAGAAAAGTATTGAAACACTAAAACAATGTTCCTCAGAGAAAGATGAGAAAAGATTTGCATATTGCTCCTTCTACAGTGCATGATATCATTAAACAAGTCATAGAATCTGGAGGAATTTCAGTGTGTAATGGCACCACTGTCGTACTGTCATCCATCAGTAGCTGATATAACCACATGGGCAAGGGATTCCTTACGTAAACCATGTCCTGAACTAGTGTCAACTTCTCTGGGCTTGGAGGCATCTAAGATGGACCATCACAGTGGAACTGTGTATTGTGGTCATATATTTTATAGAAACATATGTTCCTATAGAAGATCACTTATTTTATTTAGAATATCAACTAAAGTTTGCCAGGGGTTTCCAAACCTATGCATGTATATGTGATCATTTGTCATTTCTAACCAAAGATTAAAAAAAAAAGAAACGGTAGATTTGAAAAATTTGCATACACCACTAAACAGAAACCAATGGGGCTGCACATTTTCAAATAGAATGGTAAATATAATCCTCTATCTATCTTTCTAACTTCCTGTCTTGACCTAACCAAACCTGATGGCATTTATTCTAAGACAAGAAGCAATTCCCTTTATGTACAGAATGCATGTGGGATTATTTAAAGTTCAGAAGTACTTTTTCCAGTTTACCATGAAATTGTATAATTATGGTGCTTTCTGTTATCTTGAGCTACGTGGATTCATTGGTCAGCTCTGTTTTCACTTTCAAGGTCAATCAGTTAGACTGATTGTGGATACGGTAGTTAAGTCATGGGCCCAAAACTACAAAGAATAAACATATGGGTGTCATTGTTAGGAATCATGCAAGACAGCGTCTTTAAACATATCAAGCTTTGGGAAAAGTACAAAATGAGAATGCTCACAATCCTAAAAACTCTTTCCATGACATAAAATAATTAGCTATATAATTAATCCCTGCCAACATTTGGCTGGGAAATGAGGGAATGCTATGGGTTGTGTACAAAGTCTGTCTAGAACAAGATCAAGATCTGTCAGCGGCAAGCATCAGTCATGCGACTGTATGTAGTCCTATAGCACACAAACTTTTCTTTCACTTTCAAAATATAATTTGTAGCTGGCATCGAAACTTTTGGAGCTCGAGCCCCCAATGCTCACTCCTAATGACACCACTACATATGCTCACCTGTCTCTGTGTTGGGTTGCCAGGTACCACATATAATCCACACAGGAAAATAGCTATACAATCTGTATGGAGTACCTCATATTCTAGTTTATGTATGTTGTTTACTAATATATCCTATTTTTATACTAATATATCCTGTATGTGCCACACCAATGCTGAAAAATAGTCATGTGATTTGAACCACTATGAAATCAAATGGTTAATGAGAGAAAATGTCCATTTGGGAACACAGTGGTTAAAAATGAAGACTCCAAATATGCCTCTTTGCAACTATGATGATTACAATGCATTGATGCTGATTTAGTAGCTGTAATTAAATCTACAGTGAATTATTTTTACTTTTAGCCCAAATGGCTGTACAACTGCAGGTCCTGCTATTTTAGCATTGTTAGCTTTTGTTATATAAACGAGTGTACTAGTTAAGCAAACAACTTTTATTTGTCATTAAAAAGGTTTAATTTTATTGACATTTCGGTATAAACTTGTAGGCAATTATTCTGGGCCACGTCTACCTGTAAATCAGTAAAATAATGGTAAATGTTTCACACTGTATCCTCACTCTTAGCCTGTAAAACAGAGGTACACTCTTAGTAAAAGGTTCTATATATTACCAAAATATTGCGTTGGCTCGTAACAATAGTGAAACCCTTTTTGATACTACACAGGATTCTTTTTATTGTCCACTTCTTTATTATTGTACTAATCCAAAAAAGGTAAATGAAGCAAAGACTACAACTCCCATGATTCCACATTCTCTGGCGTCATCAAGCTGCTCAGAATTGGCGGGTCGCACAGTCTCTGTGTACCTTTTGTCTCAGCGCTTACTGAGAGCCTGCATCTGCAGAATCATTTAACAAAACGTGTTTTTCCCTCCTAAAACATTATTCGGTACCTTACAGCACCTTTTAAGCTTATAACACTCGGCTGAGTGTTGCTACGTCGTTATTTTCTCCATTCAAAGGTAAGTCCCGTTCTGTTAAACACTGAGCAGGGTTTCGGAACAACAACACGCCAAGAAAGTCAGGAAAGCGATGCTTTTTTAATGTACAGCAGTGTGTGTTGACTCTAATTCTTTTCACATAGTAAACAGTAATGCGTATGTTTAATAAGACTGACGTTTGGATGTTCTTGCACTTCGTTCTTGTCAGATGTGATTCAGGTCATCATGGAGAAGCAGGCGTGCATCGTTAGCCTGCTAGCAGTAAACACGGGCCGTGTCTGAAATCTAAAAAATGCTGCCTACTCAGGCTGCCTTCTGAGGCAGGAAGTCGTGTCCATATCCGGTGTTTCTGTCTGAAACCGGATGGTACAGGCCTTGTTCACTTACCGCCTAAATAGATAGCTTTGATTGCATCACTGAGATAAAGACGTTTGTGAACGATTCATGTGTAAGACATTAGTACACGTTTTATGTAAATGTTAGATTTGGGACACGACTTCATGCCTTCCTGCATCAGAAGGCAGCTTGAGGAGGCCGCATCTTTTACGTTTGAGACACAGCCAGTGTTTATATAAAAGGCTGCATTTTTGGCAGTGCATTTCGGTCTATTGAATGTGTTTTTAATGTGAGTCATTTACCAAAGCCTTTATATCCACGCTGCCTTCTCAGGCACCTACTTGGGCAACAAGGGATCAAGGCATCTACTTTCAACGTCCAGACATATTCACAATGTATTTAACTGGAAATAGGATCATATTCACATTGTGATTCAGTGAGATGTAACTTGTGCAATATTTTAACACTTGAATTAACTTTTTAAAAATGTGTACCCAAAAGGAATTTATTCTCAGCTCTTGGTGTTTCCCTAGTGTTGTATTAAAATATCAAATCAAATCAAATCAAAATTTATTTATATAGCGCTTTTTACAATGGACATTGTCACAAAGCAGCTTTACATAATCAGTATCAGACATTTTGATTCTAAGCCCAATGTGAGCAAGCCGAGGCAACAGTGGCAAGGAAAAACTCCCTCAAGGCTGGAGGAAGAAACCTTGGGAGGAACCAGACTCACAAAGGGGATCCATCCTCCTCTGATCAAACTACTGATACTGGTAGAGATTTACATCCTTAGTTAAATGTAACATGCAGTAAATGTAGTAGCATTAGAGCTTCAGTCCGATCATTTCTAGTAGTAGATGTAAGTGTGCAGCAGGTCTGGTGTCAACCGCAGGAAGACCCACTCCGGAGCGGAAGGAATTGACCACATTATACAGGCAATTTATACAGGCAATTTACATATAATTTACAAAAAATGTGCAGTGAGCAATACACAAACTGTGATAGAGACGCTGTGCCTAAAATGACAGGACAGGGCATGTGTCTGATATTAAGAAATGCTGCCTACTCAGGCTGTATTCAAGGAAAGGAGTGAAATGTCCAAATGTAATATTTGCCTAATCAGCTGAGTTTTAATACATTATTTGGTCAGTTTTTGATGTAGCATCACTCTCATAGTAGTTTAGCAGTGTGTTGATGCCTAATGAATGTGTTTTAAATGTGAATCTGTTGCAAATGCCTTAAAAATACACACTGCCCAATATGCACATTTAAGGCACATTTACACTATTTTTGTAACCTTCTCAAGACCAATTCCATGCTCTAGAGTCACTTGTCTTTGCCAGGAAAGAGTCATTAGTGGGACCAGTTACCTCTCTGAAGCTTAGTGGACCTCTTCTTTTCATCTGATATAAAAAACAAGCTTAAATCATTGCAGAATCCTCATTTGAGGCAGGTAATCCTCATCCATTCAACAACAACGTAAAAAGAAGAAAAACAATCGAAAAAGCAGTAAAAATGAGGCGTGGTAACACATGGCGCGATCAGGAGACAAAATGGTTTATTGAAATTTGGTCCGATGAACATGTTAGAAGTCAGTTTGACAAAAATGCTGAAACGTGCACCATAATAACGGCACTACTGGGGTAACGAAATTAATCATTTTTTTATCCTGGAAAGGCTTCCCGGAAATTAACTACCCGCTGAATTGCCGTCAGAAGCATTTCCTTCTACAAACCAATCAGGGTCAAATGTAGGAAGACGCACCCTACGTAAGTGATGATGACAGGACGTAGGCATATCATTCAAAGGTCTTTGGTGCGCTCGCAAAAATACAATGTGAAAACAAAACTAAGCGGACCAAATATATGCAACGTAACAAAAACGCAAGCTTTGTTTCAGACCATAGTCCAGACTTTCAGGTGTGAAAATGCCCAATGTGTTGTATTACTCGATAACAGATACTCTGGCTATAAACTAAAAACACACAATGTCTTTAACGTCAAATGTTTATTTTTTGGAACATAGACACATTTCTACGTTATCTACAGCTTAACTAACGTATGTCTTTAGAGAAGACCTCCATTGATTAATTTGGGACTTTAAGGAATCTTTAGATTAGATGTTCCTTTATTTCTAATCTAAAAGAAAAGTTAACCTTTCCTCAAATAATGCCAAGGTCGTTGTTTAATTTTAATTTCAGTCATTCTAAAAAGTTCCCCCTTTGAGCCTCGGTTGGTTTCTTCCACTTGCTCTTATGGAGTTTTTATTGTCGGCTTCCTCTGGCCTGGATTTTCTGCAGAACTGCATTGTGACAGCGCTGTTTTATAAATACATTTGAATTTATAGTTGATTTGAGGAAATGAGCTTTGGGGTGACTGTAATTGGGCAGAGCGTTTTTAAGTGAAAATGAGAAGAATGCTGTTAGAAGAGAAAATAGCCTGTGCTAAGTTTTCTAGTGAGTATGACTGTATTGGTAAAAATAATTGTGTATTCATTAATGATGTATTTCCAGTAGAGTACCTCCTGCTGAAGGGCCTACAGTTTGTCAGGTGGTATAAACACCTCTGATTTGTCCCTCATTTGTCAATGCACTTAAAGCAAACACATGTGTTTGTTAGTGGAGTGATTTGATGTAGGTTATAAAGAAAAATTTTTGATTACATACTCCAGAAGGAAATACATTAATTGCTGCCTTTTACAGTTAACTAATTGCAGAGGCATAAATTGTGTTTAGTAATCTGTGTGATAAATGGTCCGGTCCTACTAGGAGTGAATTGTTCTCACTTTAGCTAATTGCTGCACTTGGGTGGGAATTTCTGAATTTATGACCATTAACCACTGTATCCTCTCATAAGTGGTACTTCACTTAAGGCAAGGACAGCTAATACTGGTCCTGGAGATCTCCCATCATTAGGCTTGGGCCAATAGTCAACGCCATCATCTATCATTGATGCGTGACGGACATCAGTGTTGAGCCAGCATTGTGATGCCATCCTTGGTGTGCCATTCCTCTGAGACATTCTAGCCTTCCTGGCATGCCTTTGTGACTGAGTTTTAGATACATTTCACTTTATCACTTGTTGGGAGTGCCAGGTTACCTTTAATTATAAAACATAGTTGGTTGCACGTTCACACATTTGTTTTAACTTTGATTTGTCTTTATTTTTCAGTTGAAGAGTGCTTTTCAGCAAAGAAGCTACAGAGTGGTTGCAGTACCAATAATATAACAGTCATATCTCTGATAGTTAGATCTTTGTTACATCCGTTTTGGCTTTTTAAAACCAAAAGATATAAGACTAAAATGATGATTAGCTTTTGATTAGCCCAGCTATTAAAGAAAACCAATGTGTCCTCCAGGTAGTAAACCTGTAAATACTATTTCAGTCAAGTGGCTGTAGTTTTGTGTCATGTTCTGTTCAGGCTGTAGTTTTTGAGTATTCACAAATTTTGTGGGGATTTCCACTTTTTCGTCCCACAACTTTTTTTTTTTTCATTGGAAATGTCTAGCCTTAGAGTTGATGGTAATCATCATTTAATTTGGTTAATTAATCACTGTTGAAGCATTAAAACCTGTATGAAGTACCAACCCTTAACTAGGAAGCTAGAGATTAATGAAGAACTGTATCTTTGTTCAGACTGTTTGACTTTGTATTGACACATTTTGCTTTGTGATAATACTACATAAAGGCCTGATACCACAACCATTATTGAAAATGTTATTCTGCGTATGTAAACATTTGACTATTATTTTACTAATTTTATTGGTTGATGTTAAGTCTTTTAATATTGATTAACTATGTCATTATTTTTTCTTTTCTTGTTAATTGCTGTTGTCATTTTTACTTTGTAATATCGTGATAGTGTTATGTAGGCCTCAGATTCTACAGTCAGTTTGGCTAATACACTTTGAATCTGGCATGACAATGCAGTTATCTCTGCATTATTGAAAAAGATGTGCTTTTTAATTGAACAATTCATTTCAGCAGTTAAATATTCATGAATAATTAACTCACTCGGCACAGTGGTCTGTGTTCCACACTGTCTGCAGTAATCTGGAAACACACTGTGCTTATAATAGTTATGATGATGCTGTGTAATGTTACCAATTACGTTTTCTCCTCCCTTATTTTTTTCCTAATATCACTTGATTCATGAACCCCGACCTCTCTCCTCCTTCCCTTCTCCCTAATCTTTCACTCTGTTCAGCTCTTTTGACGTTGACAAGGAACCAGAAGGTTCCGCAGAATCTACACAACGAACATGACCGAGCCAACAGACACCACCACCACCATTGTTCCCCCAGGTGTCTCAAAACTTTCTACTAAACTAACCTGTGTTATCTTTCTCTGCCATGCATTTAGGGATGGGTGAGATGTGGCAGTTTCATGTTCAGTTTGTAGGGATGCACAGAAGAATTAGTGTTCTTTGGCAGATTGCTTACAATTGCATTTTTAGCTTTGGCGCAATAACAGGAATTTGTCAGAAATTCGTGCTACATTAGATTAAAAAAGAGTCACAGTTGTGGAAGAGCAGAGAATTCAAATTTTTTTCTTGAAAGGGGGTGTAAAATTGTTGATACATTTGAGTATTGGGACATTCTATTGATCTCTCAAACAGTATAATTGTTTTATTCATAATTCATTTAATATTCCTAATATTAATATGAAATAAAAATCTTATTTACATTAGTTTTTTTTCCAATTGTTATGCATTGTGTTTATGTACACAAAGAAATGTCCTTAAAATAATAGCAGAAATAAAATAGTTAACGAGTATGTCTCATATTGCCTTGCTTATAGTAATATCAGTATATATTGAATCTTAACCCCTGTATCGAGATCACTCGTATTGTATCGGTAGGTTCTTTCCAATACACAGCCCTTGTTTACAGACAGATTAACTGGGTTGTATTCTGCAAAGCAAGCCTGATGTTCAGAATCGTCCAATAGGAATGTCCTGCTGCTTTTCCTATTGCACATGTTTGACTTTGAAATTAAGGGACCTGGCTAAATTGAGAAACCCTGCTTTGGGGAATACCCGCCATACTGAACGTGGTTATACTGATTGTCTCAACAACATATTTTGGACAAGTGCATCTTTTCATTTCAGGCAGCCTGGGTTTTATACTAGTGCTCATGCATAGATGAAGAATCTGTAATTTGTTGCTCTTCATTGACTCATTTCATTTTAGCTGTTTACATGTTATTATGCTGTATGCTAATTTGAGACTTTGATGTTTGGGACAGTGTTGATTGGTAATAGGCAATGGGAGCATAGTGTTTACAAGATGCACTAAATAAGAAATTCTTAGGATTCTGCAGACTGTACCATGTTTCTGTTTGATTGTTTGGACTAAATTAATACTATTAATATTTATACCTAAAATTGTTTGGTCTTTTTCTTTCTTCTTTGAAAAACTTGAATAACTGTTAATTACTTGTTTAGTGTTTGCAGTAGATTTGAATGTCTTGTTAGAATTTAATAGGGATGTCCCGATCACGTTTTTTCTGTTCCCGAACCGAGTCATTAATTTTTTT
>BRDA01005698.1:38417-57673 GCA_036984385.1 Crenuchus spilurus | reverse complement strand
GAGTTAAATTAACACTGAGGGTGTCTAAATGTAACACTCTCAGTGTTAATTTAACTCTAATAGTGTTGATTTAACACTGGCAGATTTACTGTGTACTTATGCTTTCTGGCTGATGTTTTGGTCACTTTTGAATGTCGGTGGTGCTTTCACACTCATGGTAGCATGAGACGGACTCTACAACTCACATAAGTGGTTCAGGTAGTGCAGCTCATCCAGGATGCCACATCAATGTGAGCTGTGGCAAGAAGGTTTGCTGTGTCTGTCAGCATAGTGTCCAGAGGCTGGAGGCACTACCAGGAGACAGGCCAGTACACCAGGAGACTTGGTGGAGGCTGTAGGAGGGCAACAACCCAGCAGCAGGACTGTTACCTCCGCCTTTTGTGCAAGGAGGAACAGAAGGAGCACTGCCAGAGCCCTGCAAAATGACCTCCAGCAGGCCACAAATGTGCATGTCTCTGCACAAATGGTTAGAAACCGACTCCATGAGGATGGTATGAGGGCCCGACATCACCATGCTGGACACTTGGCATTTGCCAGAGAACACCAGGTTTGGCAAATTCGCCACTGGCGCCCTGTGCTCTTCACATATGAAAGCAGGTTCACACTGAGCACATGTGACAGATGTGACAGAGTCTGGAGATGCTGTCGATCTGCTGCCTTCAACATCCTTCAGCCTGACTGATTTGGCAGTGGGTCAGTAATGGTGTGGGGTGGCATTTCTTTGGAGGGTCGCACAGCCCTCCATGTGCTTGCCAGAGGTAGCCCGACTGCCCTTAGGTACCGAGATGAGATCCTCAAACCCATTGTGAGACCATATGCTGGTGCGGTTGGCCCTGGGTTCCTCCTAATGCAGGACAATGCTAGACCTCATGTGGCTGGAGTGTGTCAGCAAGTTCCTGCAAGATGAAGGCATTGAAGCTAAGGACTGTTATTTTTGTGTGATTTTGTTGTCAGCACATTCAACTTTGTACAGAACAAAGTATTCAATGAGACTATTTCATTTATTCAGATCTAGGATGTGTTTAAGTGTTCCCTTTTTTTGAGCAGTGTATAATCAAATTTAGAATGACAGCATTTACACATTGTCATACTTCCCCGCTAATTCAGCCTGTCTTTTCTCTCACACTTTTCCTTTAGAACTTCATTTCCCATCGGCCATTGCTTCCCTCACTCATTCTATTCCATCCTCTGTAGTTTCTCACACACCTACCAAACTCCAGTACCCAGAAACCTTTCAGGGCCCCGCTAATCATGTTATTCTGTTCCCAGCTGAAATTTGATATTTTTGTTCATACCGAGCATTATTCTCCTTGCTTGACTTCTAGTGTTCCAACCTAACTTCCATCCTTGACCTCTTCCTAGACCTTTCTTGTGCTGTAGCCCCTTCACATTTTTCTGTAGTTTAGTCCATAGTTCTCTGTAGGTTATCTGTAGCCTTTTCTGTGGAGGATTAGTTCTTTGATTATCCTGTTTTATAGATTAGCCTTATTCGTTGAGCTTCCTGTTCCTTAGATTATTCTGTTATTCTGTTCTATTGTTTATCCTGCTCTGTGTATTATAATGTTCTATATACTGTTCTCTTACTTATTCATTATCTTTGGTTCTACATTAGTTTGGTTTATTGGTTTTTCTGTGTTATGTTTCAGTTTATATACTTTATCTTATCTGTATGTGTCTGTGCCCCTTTTGCCTCAACCTGACACATATTGTAACTTATGCAGAATAAGGTCTAGTATTGTCCTAAAGTAGACATTGAAAATACACTATTGTGATGGTGACATATGTATCTCCGAAATTCCAACCTCAGCATCAACGGTACCTTCACATGTATTCCAATCACCCAATCTGTGGAAACTGATGCACTTCCATGCCATCATAGTTCTTGCACTTTTTTTATTTTTGGCATGTACAGTAGAAGCCAATGACTATTTTTCTCAAAAACAAGATGAAACATGGACTCATCTGACCACAGTATACTTTTTCAGTCATTTGGTTCATATCAGAAGACTTTAAACATAGAGAACTCATCGGCTTTTCTGTGTAAAATTAACATATCTTCCTCTTTGCTTAATACCATTTCAGTGGCAGACTGTGTTAAGTGCCAATTATTGTACGGAGCAGTCGCAAGCCTATGTGGCTATGTCCATCACATTAGCATGACAGTTTCTCAAACAATTCCACCTGCGGACTTGATGGCCACATTAAGCAGCAGTTTCTTTCCATGGACTTTATGCACCAAGATTTCCCCTGACTCCCTGAATCTTTTCATGATATTATGAAGTGTAGATTGTGAAACACCTGCATTCTGTGTAGTCTTATGCTGAGGAGCATTGTCTTCAAATTTCTCAGAGTTTGACAGAAAGTGGTGACTGAAAATCTTTTCTTTGTCCTTTTGTCTGTTAAATAAAGCTTCATATGAACAAATTACAGAATTTAGTTTTTATAGCATTTTTAGCACAAACTGTTTCTTCCTCTACATCATAGCAAATACAGCATTACTGTAGTAACAAACTAGCTATTGAACCATATAAACATTTTCTTCAAAGAGCTGAAGACTGAACTTGTATTTTGTAAGTTTATTTTTCTTTCATGAAAGAAGGTTGTCACAAGTACAGTGAGCATAAGGCTCTATAAAGTGAGAACAACACAGAGATAATCATATAAAGCATTGTATGCCTTCTTAAGATCTAATAAATAGGAAACAGCAGGTGATTGGATCAGATAATCAAACTGATCAGAACAAGAGCTGTGGTTAGAGAAAAAGAGGAACTTGTTTGGTAAAAAGCAGAACTTTGTCTTCAACTCTGTCTTATCTGGACCATACATGTTCTGTCTACCTTCACGTTTGCACAATTACAAGCAGCTGAAGTTTAGTTAGTAGAGGACAGTTTCATAATTACTGACAAGCAACATGAAGTTTAATATTACAGTATATAGTTAAAATAAAGCATTTAAAGTGTTAAATGCTGTCTTAGATGACTTTGTACTAATATCAGAAGAGTTCATCATACATACACATCTGGCATTATCCATGCTCAAGTGCAAAAGTTCTAAATAAAGTAAATGTATAGCATATAAATATGTGATTCATATATATTTTCCATGACAGTATACATCTATACAATTCTGAATTTTATCTTCTAGGACTGATCTTCAATGATGTGTAATCTTCAATCTATTATATTATAGAGTTGCATTGTTGGAATGAGTATAAATGTTGTAACATGCTAAAACCCTCCTCCATGGCAAATACTTTCTGCAGATCTTTTACAAGAACATGTGGAGACTAGCCCAAAATGACTACACAAGGCTGTTTATGTATGTGTGTTCATTTATGTTATGTAAGTGCTCATTGGGGTTCTGGGGTTCATATCAGTTTTGACTGTTTATAATAATTGATAGCTCAGATCTCTTAATTTTTGACTTTGCCAAACTATTAGAAGTGAAGAATAACAAAACCAGCTGGCTTAGGAAGCTGCAACTGATAGAAGCAGTGGGAGAGTGTTAAGAGAGAGAAATTTGATGGAGGGCGAGATAAGGCAAGTCACTGTGTACAAATCTCTTCAATGTGGGAGGAGAAAAAGAATGATTTCCAAGAAATAAACTTCTTCCAGAAAATGCAGACCTCCACACCCCAGCCCTGGACTATATAAAGCTAACAACCTGAATCTGTAAAGCAAGCAGAACGCAAGTCTTCATCATGGATTATCTACAAGTGATCTTTGCCTCAACTCTCCTCTGTGCATCACTGATACCTGGTGAGTACAATGTGTGACTTTTTAGAACATGAACGATTTCAGAAAACTATTACTAACATAATAATTCTCAAAGACATGCATCACAATTTTATTAACAATCTACAATGACAAACACCTCCTCCATTGAAAATATTGCCTACCACTAACTGTGCAGTATTGAAAAGTGCCTAAATGAATGACTCTACTATAACATTTATGCACATAGGCATTGAATATGTTATGCTAAAAATGTGAACAATGTCTCTTACCACTTGTAAGGTTGGAGTACAAAAACGTCCATCATGGTAAACAGGGAATTCTGCAAGATTGTCAGCATTTCTGCAATATAAACAAACAATGTTGTTTTAAAATGACTGAGATACAGTTTTGTCCTAAAAATATTTTTCTTTAAGTGCACTGATAATGGACAGGGACATCACCAGCAAATAGGAATCTGAACGTTTTGAAAACTGGGAGGAATTCACGTCTACAAAATGTTTTTACTAGAGGGCTCTTTACTCCTGGGATGATAAATCATTCCAAGACATTTCTTATATCTGCAACCCCATGCTTCAATATATTTTGCATTCTTGTTGTTATCTCCCTTTCTTGTTGTTTAAAATTTATTTTAATGTTTTGCCTCCGAGAAGGTGATTGCATCACAGGTGGTACAGAGGCTGCTCCTAACTCACGCCCTTACATGGCTTCACTGCAGCTGCATGGAAAACACCAGTGTGGTGGATTTCTGATCTCCAGTCAGTGGCTTATGAGCGCTGCACACTGCTTTCAGGATGAGTATGGCTATCTACAGACTGCCCAAATCTGATTTTTTGCCTATCTAGATTGTATCCAGATTGAGTTTTGGTGGTGTAGACAGTCAAAAACCATATTAAATCACATTTGGAGGTGGTTTGAATTCCGATTGCAATCAGATTTGTACAGAGCTGTCTCTGTCCGGACGCTCTGGCTGCTCAAATCAGATTTTGAAATGCCTTTCACATCACTCACAATGTGACAAAGAATGACAGATCCGACCCGAAGTGCCAAAAAGGAAACCAAAGTGGAGTTACAGGTTGCCAGATCTGGAAAAACTCTCCTGCCCACTGTTTGATAGAAAGCTGCCCTACACAAACTTAAAATTAATCCAAAATTTAAAGAGTCTAATCACACCTGTATATTGTGATTATAAGTGCTTTTTAATACTCTTAAATCTTATTTTAGTCTTATTCTAATCTATATTTTCAGACCCCATTCCATGGCGGTTTTCTAATATTGGGAAATCTACCAACTCCAACATTATTTTCCTGCTGTGTGACTATAACAGTTTATCACGGTACATTTCATATGCAGTCAAAAAAGCAACAGCATAACACCTCTGAAGTTTTACCTACAAGTGCATTCAAATAAATACCAGAATATGGCGGGAAAACCACAAACCTGGTAACTCTCCAGCCATGTCACCAGCATGGCTTTAATTACTGACGCCTGCACTGTTAACACAAAAACCCAAACAGACTGGTGACAGACAAATCAGATCTGCTCCCTTACTAATAACAGTGTGTACAATCTCAGCAGATCTGATTTGAGAAACAAATCCCATTTGCCTGAAGTCTGAGCACAGACTGAGTGCTGCTAACTACTTTAAACCCTTACAGATCAGTAAGCTACCAAAATGATTTCACCAGATACAATCTGGATATTATCAGACAAACAGTATAAAGCCTGAAACTTAAGGTGCTTTAGCTGTTTGGCTTTCATACACAGTAAATATGCCAGTGTTAAATCAACACTATTAGAGTTAAATGAACACTGAGGGTGTCAAAATGTAACACTCCCAGTGTTAATTTAACTCTAATAGTGTTGATTTAATACTGGCAGATTTATTGTGTATGTGAACTTTACAATAAATGTATGATAATAAATTAATGTACATATGTGACTTCTTTTCTACTGCAGAACAAATTTTAAGGTGGTGTTGGGAGCTCATTCACTGTCTAACGCAGAGGACACAAAACAAACTTTTGACATTGCTGCCTTCTATAACCACCCCGATTTCAACTCCAAGAACTATGATAATGACATTGTCTTGGTTAAGGTAAAGTATGCAATCTATATGTGAGAGTCTGTCCTGCATTCTGCATGTCTTTTCTTTTTCCTCTAAAGTTCACTTATTTGTAACATTTGAGTGAATCTAAATCACTCAGAATTAATTTGCACAGGACCACTTTCATTCTCTTTCTTATCTCATAATTAAAAAGGCTGCCTTTTTTTACTGTACCTTTTGTAACCAGTGTATGTAAATTACCTCTGCTCTGATTGGCTACTGAATATTGTGTCTCATTCAAAAAGCAGGCCAGGCTGAAACACTCTGTAACTTCCATGTCAATATGTGGGGCAGACCTCATGTAAGCTGAAAAAGATTATATCATTAACTGCAGTTTTGAAACATGTTTAAATACTTTACAAATGTAGTTTTTCTTTATATAGACTCTTTAAGCTGTTGACTATAATAGAAATAAAAATAACATACTTCCTAAGAACCAGAGACTGCTGCAGTGCACAAAATCTTTCATACATCATAATAGGCAATCATAATGATTTAAAGTGAAAGTCAAAAGTATTCAAAGCATACAGGAACCAGAATCATTAAAAGATGACAGAAACCAGACACCTGAAACATTTGAAAGTGTCAGAAAGCTATTACAGAAAATCATTGCATAACAAATATTTGAGAGTGTTTTCTGAATCTGTATATTTGACAGCTTAGTAGTCCAGTCCAGGAGACTGCTGCAGTGAAGCCAGTGAAGTTCCAGCGTGCAGGAGGGAACGACCCTGATACAGACGATACTGTGGACACTGCTGGCTGGGGCGCCAACAACTTGGGCAAGCGGCCAGACAAACTGCATGAGCTGACTGTTCCTGTTAAGGCCAGATGGCTCTGTGGACGCAGTGACCACTACGGTTCAGATTTCACCGATAACATGTTGTGTGCTGCCAGACCACGCAAGGACACCTGTGATGTATGTTTTCAGAGGAATTCCACCAAAAATTCTATCTTTATACTCTCATCTGTGTAACAAAACACATCAACAAATATATTATTATAACACTTAAACACTGAATACAAGTATATTCACATTCCAAATTCCACTGCTTGTGACTGTGTAAGTCTATTCACGAGTGGCTCAGTGAAGTTCCTACAGTGCTCTAGTCACATGTTTGTGTCAAAAGTTACATCCCAGAATATGGCATGTCCTTACAAAAACCTTACTGTGGTACTATCAAGGTTGTATGATGGTATTACCATGGTAAAACCATCATTTTTAATTTTTTTAATAATAATTTTTCACCAATTTTCTCTCCTTCCGAATGTGATAGTAACCAATTAACCCATCCCATCCACTAGGGGGCTCTCCCCATCACTTTGCAATGTCCCTGACTCTAGGAGGGTGAAGACAAACACAGACCTCCTCTGAAGCATGTGATATGACCACCTCCTTTTTTCTAACTACCACTGATACACTATCACTGGGGAGCCAGTGCGCTCGGAGGAAAGTGCAGGGTTCCCAGCTCCGAATGGACCAGTAGACGCCTGAGCCAGCGGACATTGCAATGTGAGAGTAATAGGGAGTTAGAGCGCAATCTACGCACCCAGAGAGAGCACTGCCAATTTTTGCTCTCTTGGGCCCCGGCTGTTGATGGCAAACAGCATGACCAAGATTCAAATTTGCAATCCTCTGGTCATAGTGTCAGCGTCTTAGCCTGGTGAGCCACTCGGGGACCCCGGGGAACCCCATCATTTTTGTACCATGATGATAATACCATGGTACTACAGTCGTAATTCTATTACAGTAATTCAACTAGATTTATCAAAGTAAATACTCTTAGTAATATTGCTTTGGTAAAACTACAGCCAAGAGATGGCTCTTGAAGGGTTCTATACTAAAGAAAATGGTTCTATATAGAACCATGAACGCTTAAAGAACCCAAATGGTTTTTTGCATGATGAAAGAGTTTTTCTGATTGATGAAGAATGTGCTGTAGATGGTTCTATATAGGAGCCTTTTGAAAATGGTGCTATATAGCACCAAAAAGGTTTCCTCTATTATTACAAGCTTGACATTGTAACTACTGCAGAACCCTTTGTTTGCTATATAAAACTATCTACAGCACATTCCTCATCAATCTGAAGAACCCTTTCACCATGCAAAGAACCATTTATCCATTAGAAGGGTTCTTTGAGTGGTCATGGTTCTGTATAGCACCATTTTCTTTACTAAAGAACCCTTGAGAGTGTAGTTGTGTTACTGTATTATCATTGTAGTACCATGGGACTACCATCATGGTATTATCATAGCACTTTTTGTAAAGGTAACCAGAAACCTTTCTCTAAGCCACATAGATGGGATAGGATGGGAACCATATACAACAAGTACAATATGTGGTTCAGATGACAATCAGCTGTTCATAAAACCCAAATATGGAATCAACCCTCTAATCATTAGACAACAGCTGTGAAATGTCACTGTTGTTAAAAGCTTCTAATTCAACAGTAAACACAAAGCATCATGTTAGAAACCATTTATTAGAAGGTACAGACAAATAATGTTGTTTTGTGGAATTCTCTTTTAACAGCTGTTCATCACAGTACTTGTATGCACATGCGTTGTTTACTGAGTAAATACAGTAAACATATTTCACATTTGTTCTTTTTGACATCTCCCCATCTGTCACATCACACTCTTCCTCTCTGTTTCTCACAGGGTGATTCTGGTGGTCCCTTGCTCTACAAAGGCATTGTTGTCGGAATAACTTCAAATGGAGGACGGAGTTGTGGTTCCAGCAAAAGACCTGGGCTCTACACAATCATATCTCACTATGATGCTTGGATCACCCGTACTATGAGCCAGTAGTAAATCAACAGACTGTCTGAAAAAGCAGTTTTGTTGATGTGCTGTTACTTCAAACATACTACATGCTCTGCAACAAGTATTATATTACAGTATGTGCTGCCAGTCTTACCGACACATGGCTATGATTCATACATTTATCTCTTTTCATTCTTTTTTCTTCCTCATATCTTCCTCTTTCACAATGCAATATTTTGCAATATTTTCTGAAGGCTGAAATATACATACATTTTTGTTATGCAATTATTTCTGGGTGTGCTCCAAATACTTTGCTGTTATGAAACACCATGCAGCTTTTAACAAAATAAATGTTTTTCCTGTTCTCAAGACATTTCACTTTGGGTTGCAACATTCAGCTCAACAAAACTCAACAGATATAAACATAATGTACATGTGATATATATATATATATATATATATATATATATATATATATATATATATATATATATATATATATATATAGTCTTTATATTCTTATATTTCATGTTTTCCCTGCACTGACAGCAGATTACAGCTTTACATACATCAAACTGTAACAGTTCTGATCTCACACTTATAATTAGACTATTTTGCTTTCATTGCAAGAGTCTTGCATGCTTACTAATAGTGAAAACTCATTTTAACCTATATAAAGGACAAAGGTAAAGAATACTTTATATAATTTTAATAGTCCTGTCATTTTTTGATCATGCTATTGCAAAACGTTAATATCACTTGAATGCAAAATGCTGATTAAATTCTGCATTATGGACCACTTGTTGAGTCATCATACTACTTATGAAAAAAAATTAGAATATTATGAACATGTTCATTTTTGTTCATAATTTAATTCAAAAAGGCAAACTGTCATATGTTATGTTCATTACAATTAAAGTGACATATTTCAAGCCTGTTTTGTTTTACTATTGAACAGTATGGATTATAGCTCATAAAAATAAAAAAATACAGAATCTCAAATTGTCCAACAGGTGAAGAAGCACAAATGTTGTACATTATGTTGTACATTATATGTCCAGTTTAATCACATTCAGGATTTCCCTCTTCCAGTCTGATCTTCTGAAGTAAAGACATTTCTTAAATATAAACAATAGATGTAGAAACATGTCTAACATCTCAGATTCACAGAATTTGAGATAATTTGTGTTAAAGGTTGGACTGGGTTTGAGACATCTCTTACATGTTTGTGCGCCAACAAAAATCTGATCAACAGCTGTGGAATGTGAACAAATCTGCAGGGAGAATTTACTGTCTACCGGCTAGCGTTAACACACAACTTTGAGTGTAATGTGTTTGTAATGTTTACTATGTTTTAACGATCAGATGAAAACTCTCGAGCCAATAATTGCATGAAAATAGCAATTTTCTCCAAAAACCGACGAGTAGTGAGGTATTGTTAGGAGATTGCATTAGCCACTGTAAGAAGGGATACATGACTTCTAGTTCTGGGGGGAGCGAGGAAAGTCATTTGATTATTTTGTCCACTGGATATATTAAAATTCGGCTGATCTTTTGTATAAATAATTTATAACTCTCTGCAATATTAGATTATTCCCATGAAAGTTATATATAATTTGTTATTTAATGAAAAATGACAACAGAACCCCCCTATACTGAAATGGTACGAGCGGTTACTACGCTTTCTTGGCTGCGTTACTGTTCTCCAGCTGCGACTGTGGACTGTTGAGAATGTACAGGGGTGAAAAATAACGGCATGCAGTCTTTTCAAACTTCACTTTCTGATAGCAGTAACATTAATACAGTTGGTATGAACAGAACAAACGGAAGGTCCTCTTTTTTTGCTCCGGCAGTCAGGTGACTACAATATTCCGCCGTTTTTGTTCTTGTGAATTTCTTGTGAGACGTGTTTTCGAGTCAGATGACGGTTGTTGTGTTAGCTGGACGCTGTGCTAGCGTTAGCCAGCGGCGGCCTACTTTTGATTTAAGTGGTCAAACAGGCAGTAGACCGGCTAATGGGGTATTTAGCTATGCAGGTTTATTGTGGGTCTGTTTTTTGCATTCTGTATTCTACATGCTTTCTCTAATCGATTAGCTAACAGTAGCTAGTGATAACACAAACATCTCTGGGTGTGTTGTGTGTTACCGAGAGAGACGTTACTCTACAGTCACCATGTTTATTACCGTGTTGTACTGCGTGACGATCTACATAATTTATTCCGTATTACCTGAGTTTCCAGTTACTGAAATTCTCTTTAGATAAAAGCAGGGTTACACATGAGCCAGTTCAGCTAGCTGAGTGCACACAACCGTAAACATGAAATATTTATGTGAATCGGACGGGGTGGATATGCTTCTGGACATGGTTAATTATAGGGCCATTTTTTTAGCCATTTATTAGCTTAACATTATTTAACTGTTAATACAATTCTTTATTATTTAATTAGTAACATTTTAGCATTAACAAATAGGGAAACCCAAATATATACAGTACAATGGGAATGTATTAACATTTAGCTGTTATTAATACTGTTATTGTATTATTTAATTATTAACATTGTCTCATTAACAGTCATTAATAATATTAGGTAAGGGAAAACAAATATATTCAATAGGTACAGATGAACATTTAGTTGTTATTAATACAGTTCATTATTTAAATATTAAGCGGGACACCTATTACTCAACTGCTCCCAGGGTACTGCAGCAGGTGGCTGCTCACTCCTCCAATTATGAGTGTGTGATCCCTGCCCACTAGTGTGCATGTGTCCTGTGCTCACTAGTGTGTGTGCCAGGTAGGGATATCCAAACATGTCCCATGGGAAAAGATTAACATTAGTCAGTTATTATTAATACAGTTTTTTATTATTTAATTTTTAATTGTCTCATTAACTGTCATTAATAATGCCAGTTAGGAAAACTCAAACATATGCACCAGGAATAGATTAGCATTATTTAGTTATTAATAAAATATATTAATGCAATTCTTTATTATTTAAATGTTAACATTTTCTCATTAACAGTCATTAATAATGCCAGATAGAGAAAACCCATATGCATATGCAACAGGAATAGACTTAACCCCCAGTCCTCATTTTGCAGATTTCACCTTAAGCCCAATTCTTATACACATGGTTGTTGGATCATTTTTATTAACACTAGAAGCGCAGATCTATAGACACAGTGATTGGATGGATTAGATACAATATATTACATTAGACTTGAACTTCAAATGGTTGTAGATATTTAGGAGCAGGGTTGGTGATCGCTGCCTTAAAAGCTATAGTTGATTAACTTTTTTAAGGAGATGTGTAATTGTGTTTATACAGGTCAATGATTAAACTGTACAAATGTATTGTGTTTTGCAGCTGCTCACGTTTGCGGCATGTCCAGGCTCTGTTGAAGGTTGATGGGAAAACGGCTCCAGATGGCATCCTCTGCTCACTAGGTGAGTTTGACTTTTTGTGTGATTTTACCCATTCATGTAAACTCACATCTACAACTAACAAGACAGAGAAACTTTTTATTATCTCTGTTAGAGCTATATAACAGATTCTTAGGTTTCAGTATGCCACGAGCATTACGTGCAATAGTCAGTAATTATTTTAGCAGCTGATATAAGCATAGTAGTTGTACTTAATAGCCCTGATATTGTTTCATGAAGTTTTTTTCTGTTTGGGTTACTCAGGCATTGACAGCCGATATAATGAAGGATGCAGTGAGCTGGCCAGCTACCTTTTCTTTGGTCTTTATAAACAGAACCAGGAGCAGATCCTAGAGGACTTCCCTGAGGAGGTCCTGGATGGTATAACCCATTTCACTGAGCCACACTCCACTCTTAGCGAAACCTTTGTTTGTGAACAATTGTTGCTTGTTTCTACTGAAATGTGAACTTTATGTCTCCAAGCTCTGGTGGTGTTTTGCAAAGGCAGTTCCATTGTCTGCCCCAGAAGCAAAACAAGAAATTAGTCTAAAATGGCCTCTAGTTGAAATTTTCCCAGGATTTTGAATTTGCTTCATCACAATCATGTGTTCCATTTTGGTCAGTGAACTCATGGCCTTTCCCCACTGTATTACAGGCCCAGTGGACAACCAGGCCTATTTTATTTTTCCCTAGGTCTTCTGTGTGAGGAAAAATAAATACATAATATTACATATTTATTTATAACTGACTTTTTTAGTTTATATTTTTCAATTTTCTATTTGACTGTATTATAATTGCAATCTTTGCTGACTGTACTGATTCAGTAACTGTTTCTGGCATTGTGAAGAAAATATTTACAGTTGAAAAGAACAATGTTTTGGTTAACATCAGCAAAAACTACAACAAACAAATGTTCATCATCTAAGGGACAGGAGGTTTCTCAAGGAAAGTCAGATTTAAGACACAGTACAATAATATTCAAACAGAAACTCACAAATGTTGTTGCTGGTGTTCCTTTAAATATAGGATGTGTAATTCTAAGTGTGAGAATTATCAGGTGGTTCTCTCACTGACCTTCTGGAGGAAGTTATTTTCTCTGACTCCGGAAAGTTTCTGTGCTCTTGAGTTATACTCTGCTATTATACTGTGAATCTCTATGTGCTTGTCTCTAGATGTGATCATTCTAATAAAGGCAGAGAGTGTGCACCTGTACTGTAACCCGGTGAATTACAGCTACCTGCTGCCCTATGTTTCCCACTGGAGGAATCTGCACCTGCACTGCATGACTGAGGCAGAGGTGATAATCTACTAAATTATTTGTTACAAAACTCCAAAGAAGGGCTGAGAATGTATGTTTTGGGATGTCAGCAATCTTGTGAGTTCTTGTTGAGCTAGTGTTAATGTATGTATTTCCTATTCATCATTAACTGTAGTTCACAGATGATGTACATAGAATGTTTACATTTATTTAAATAATGAAAAAAATTGCAAGGTCAATCATTGCACTTGAAGCTTGTTTGTGTAATGGCAATTTAGTTGATAAGTTACTGAGGCACTGTGATAGTGCCTATCATACCCTTGTACTTCATACAGTGTTCACTCAGTGTAGCAGTTTGAGTAAAAGAAACAGTAGTTAAAAAATTAGTTTGTTTGTGCACAACTTCTGCTCTCTTTCAGTGTTATGCCCCTACTTTTACAACATATGGGAAAAACAATGTTTTACACATCTAAAAAGCTCTCTCTCTCTCTCTCTCTCTCTCTCTCTCTCTCTCTCTCCCTCTCTATCGCAAAGTATGAGGATGAGGAAGCAGCTGAAGAATTTAAAATCTCCAGCTTTGTTTCTATGGTTGAGGACTGCACTTGCATTGGAATACCCTACAGCTCTCACAGTAAGGCCAAACACTCATGCATGTAAATTACCTGATTATTTTTCTCATGCTGCTGCTGATGTCATTTTGAATATTGTTGTCTTTAGGCCATGTTCAGAAATTTGATGTATTCATGTTGGAGAAGTGGCCCATTATTCAAGCATTTGCTCTAGAGGGAATAGGAGCTGGAGGATTTTTCACCATGAAATATAAGGTAGACCTTTACAGGGGACATTGCTGAGGGCATATGAATGTTATCTATTGAAAGCTTGTTTGAAATAAACCAGACTGAGTCCTGTACTTCTTTGAGCACAAAGCTGGATTTATTTCAGATGTATTCAAACAGAAATGTTGACAGAACAACAATCTTGTCATTTCTTTCACAATAAAGAAGTAAAAAATTTGAAAGCATGTTATCGGTCTTAGTTGGCACATAGTTATTTACAAGGTCATATATCCAAGATTGTGACTGAGACACAGAGTAAAGAAAAGAACACATAATTCAGAGCATTATTTGAAAGATTACTTACATTTATGTTAAACTCACATAAATAATGAGCTACAGCAAGATGCCTTCTTTGCCATTCAGAATTGTAATCTTGTGTTTTTAGCTGATTGATGTTAGTGAGCAACTTTGGCAGACTTATGCAAGACTGGACCCAGTATCTTTGGACTGCCTGCTCAGTGAGGTAAAACACACAACATTGCCTAATTACTCAGTGTCCATACAGTGCCACATCATAAAAGTAAATATTGTGAAAAAGTTCATTGACATTCATAATTTAAGCCAAAAAAGTAAACCGACATTCTACTTTTATTACATTGTGAAACATTTGAAAACTTAAAAAAAATGTTGATCAATGTGTGTTGTAGCTAGAGCTGGGCGATATGGCCAAAAAGTTTATCCCAATAATTTTTTTTATATTGATCAATCTCGATAATTATCATGATATAAAATGTTCTAACACTGTCAGTTTTAAACAACATCTTTCTAAAAACATCACACTAAATACATGAAATGTTACTATTTACAATATTAAAATGTTTATTTCCAGAACATAATATTGTAGCGTCTGGCTGGACGCGTTGAAAGGATGGACGAGAAAGACATTTACAGTCGTCGCTTTATTGTTGAAACTTACAATGATTGCTGTTGGCCGCAGTCACTCCAAAATAACAGGCTAGAGAACCAAGCTAATATGCTAATGCTAACTAGCACTCCGGCTGACACACACACAGTGAGCTCCCCTTCTTCTCCTTCTTCTCATGCAAACAGACAAGCACATAGCGACCTCGCGCTCTCTCGCCTGGCCAATCACACGCTTGTCTAAAGAGTACTTTTTGGCGACGCTAGTGAGGAGGAGCTAACAAGCAACAGTATTACATGTCAGAACTCAAGCTGCTTAGAAACGAAAAGGAAACGAACGTTAATGCTTATCAAATTCTATTGTCCCGGCTTATCATCGTCATCGAGGGAAAACTTATCGTGAATAAAATCAATATCGTTTTTATCGCCCAGCAATCAGATATGCAAAAACTCAAATTATTAGAATATTTCGTTTTGAGTAAATTACTATTGAAACAGTGTCAACATTAAACAAAAAAGCCTTGGAAAATGTATCTTTATGTATAATGCTTATAAAATATGTGACAGTTTACCTTTTTTAATGAAAGCAGGAACACAAATTAACTTCTCACAATATTGTAATTTGTTTGGGGATGCATTAGTAAATAATAAGACATGAAAAACTTTTATGAATATAATGATGTCTTGCAGGATTTACTGTCATTTGAGAGACAGTGGAGCTGTTTGTTCTCCAGTATGGGCATAGAGAGTGCACTGTCAATGCAGGAATTATCAGAGGCTCAGACTGCAGAGCCATTCAGAACATATTACTCGCATGGTCTCATTTCTAGTAACATCACAGATAACAGGTATGTTAGAATGTCATTCAGCATGTTAGAACTATTCTTTGTATTGAGCTCATTTTTGTGGGCTTTTTGTGTCAATCTTTAATATATGAAGAATGTAATGTTAAATGTTTTCTCTGTGTTTCTCAGTAAAAGCCGACAGCCATTTGTGTTGTTTGGAAGTCACTCCTCTAAAGAGGATCTTGACAACTACTGCTTTACCTTTCCATCTGAGGGACACCAAGTCCGTAACACAGGGCCTCGTGGGAGCACCGCTAAACACATGGTAAGAGAATATAAATAGACAAGGGCAGCGATCAAACATATAAGAAAATCTCTTGTATCACTAAAATGTATGGTTCTGTTTCTTTTTAGCTGCTTCAGTGTGTGGCTCCTAAGGGCCCACTGGCATGTGCAAGAACATATTTCTTTGGCAGCACACATGTTCCATACCTAGGTGAGTTTGTGATATGAGCACAAGTGAAACAAATATGGATTATGTAGTTAGGGCTGAGTTTGCTGATTTTCTATGTGCAAGCTAAATCTGATAATTATCTGAATAAATGTGTCAGTAGTTGTTTTAGAGAAGTAATGTAAATTCGTATGAAGTCTTTACATTTTGAGCAATTTTCAAGACAAACAGGGGAAACTAGAAATCTATGTCCTAAGATAAGAGCCATATAATAGCTCGAGTAAATGTTACAATGAATTAAATGTAGCATTTTACAGAACCATAATAAGTGCAGAGAAATTTTGAGAAATGATTGCAAGTTAAATGCAAATGAGTGAAGAAAGGAAAGGAACCGGGAGTCTGTGCAGTGTTAAGGTGTGATAAGCTGATAAAAAATTAACAAATTAATATTATAATTTGCATTAAAGATAATTATATCTCAACTAAGGACTGCTAGGAATTTTGCAAAGCTTGAATTCTTCTATAATGCTTCTCTAACCATTGAGTAAGGTCAGATAAAACATTCAAGAAAGATTATTTATTTATTAGCTGCTGCTGTAAATTTAGTCCTATGGGAAATAACTAAACAAATCAGATAGGATTTCAGAGTTAGGTTGTTTGTATAATATGGCTCTAGGTGTGTTTGAGCAGGACAATCACCAAACCTTTCAGGAACCCAGCCCTACAGGACCAGAGTTAAACTCCACTGCAGTAAATCCTCTTAGACTTATAGAGTGATGTATTTTATCTCTCTCTCTCTCTCTCTCTGTCTCTCTCTCTCTCTCTCTCTCTCTCTCTCTCTCAGCAAATGATAACACCCAGCAAATGAGGACTGAACTTCTGTAAGTATTCAGAAAATATTAGTTTTCCCTGATTTTACAGAGAAGAAAGCTAATTTTTATTTTTTTTTTGCAGGTTGCTTTCTCAGATATACTCAGCTACAGTTCAGGCTGTGCTTGCAGGAATAAAATGCTTCTCCATCAATTCCAGTACTAGCAAGGTGCAGAATTTAAAATGTATACATCACAAAAAAATTTACCGATTTGCAATGTAATGTAGTGAACAAAGTTTCTTAAGAAAATGAAATTGTCCATACCCATCTTCTGTAATATACTACACACTTTTGGGTCCATACTTATTTGAACAGTCGCTTCAATTCCTAATTGATTAATGCAATATTTTGGTAAACCCCTTAGAGTTGAAACTGTATCCTTCAATTCCATCTTCATTGCTTCATTTCAGAACCATTGTGGTGTACAGAGGCAGGTCACTGTCCAAACATTTATGGATGCAATTTTGTGTGTATGTATATATGTGTATTTGTGTGAGTAATACAAAAGTAGGAATTAAATGAAACATTTGAGCACATCTTACACAGTTTTGTCTGTTTTCTAGGCAAAGGATGTAGCAGAGCAAACATTTCAGCTGGGCTTGGACACATTTAGTTTGCATCAGTACAGGAGCATTCTTAGGTTGTTCTCCATAACACTCTCTTGCTCTCTCTTATATACCCATGCTTAAAGAAATTTGTGTTTGTTTTAAAACATTTTTTTAAATGTTCAACTTTTATGTGTGTGTGTGTGTGTGTGTGTGTGTATATATATATATATATATATATATATATATATATACATACATACATACACACACAGTGAGGAAAATAAGTATTTGAAAGTTTTCAAGTTATTTGCAAGTTCTCCCACTTAGAAATCATGGAGGGGTCTGAAATTTTAATCTTAAGTGCATGTCCACTGTGAGAGGCATAATCTAAAAGAGAAAATCCGGAAATCACAATGTATGATTTTTTAAATAATTTATTTGTGTGTTACTGCTGCATATAAGTATTTGAAAACATGTGAAAATCAATGTTAATATTTGGTACAGTAGCCTTTGTAATTACATAGGTCAAATGTTTCCTGTAGTTTTTCACCAGATTTGCACACACTGCAGCAGGGATTGTGGCATTCCTTCACACACATCTTCTCCAGATCAGCCAGGTTTCTGGGCTGTTGCTGAGAAACACGGAGTTTGAGCTCCCTCCAAAGATTTTCTATAGAGTTTAGGTCTGGAGACTGGCTAGGCCACTCCTGAACCTTGAAATGCTTCTTACAGAGCCACTTCTTGGTTATCCTGGCTGTGTGCTTTGGGTCATTGTCATGTTGGAAGACCCAGCCACGAACCATCTTCAGTGCTTTAACTGAGGGAAGGAGGTTGTTCCCCAAAATTTCGCAATACAGTGCGGGACAGTGCAGTCGTCCTGTCCCATGTGCAGAAAAACACCCCCAAAACATGATGCTTCCACCCCCATGCTTCACAGTAGGGATGGTGTTTTTGGGATGGTACTCATCATTCTTCGTCCTCCAAACACAGCGAGTGGAATTAAGGCCAAAAATTTCTATTTTGGTCTCATCTGACCACAGCACTTTCTCCCATGACTCCTCTGGATCATCCAAATGGTCATGGGCAAACTTAAGATGGGCCTGGACGTGTGCTGATTTAAGCAGGGGAACCTTCCTTGCCATGCATGACTTTAAACCATGACATATTAGTGTATTAGCCACAATAACCTTGGAAATAGTGGTGCCAGCTCTCTTCAGGTCATTGACCAGCTCCTCCAGTGTAGTTGTGGGCTGATTCCTCACCTTTCGTAGGATCATTGATACACCACGAGGTGAGATCTTGCATGGAGCCCCAGTCCGAGGGAGATTGACAGTCATTTTAGCATTTTAGTGTTTAGCTTCTTCCATTTTCTAATAATTGCTCCAACAGTTGATCTTTTTTCACCTAGCTACTTGACAATTGCCCCGTAGCCCTTTCCAGCCTTGTGGAGGTTTACAATCTTGTCTCTGGTGTCTTTGGACAGCTCTTTGGTCTTTGCCATGTTTCCCTTCCCTTAATGTCCCTGAAGGAACCTCCTAAAGGGATCAATAAAGTACTATCCATCCATCCATCCATCATCATGAAATAACTAGGGAAATCCTCCAAGGAAGTCCCTGT